>CM025621.2:12289373-12303506 GCA_014621495.2 Entosphenus tridentatus | reverse complement strand
GTGCGGTCGGGGGGGGCAGGGGAGGCAGGGGAGGCAGAGCCTCACCTGTAATACTCCAATGAAAACAGCTGTTACGAAAAGTAAAAAAAAAGAATAATCAAATAAAATAAATATTAAGATTTTTCCACTGATCTGTGTTATAAATGTCATTTCTGTACGATTCCAATAATTGTTATAGTCAAAATCGCCAAATTTGCGGATCTCCGCTGCAAGTACAGGAAGAGATGAGAGGTGAGGCAGCGACGAGCTCAGCCTCCCCTCTGATTGCGCAACTTCTCAGTACCGTCTTTTCCCGCATATAGCCCGCATACACATATAACTCGCAGACGCATATACCCCGCAAAAATAGCGTTTTGTGTAAAACAAAATTCAGATAGCCCGCACCTCCATACACCCGCATGCATTCATATCTTTAACGTCGTTACCGCAGCTTAATTCCATCATATTAATACAAAGTTTACATTTGTAATACATTCTACTATCAATTGTTAACATTACAATCATAACGTGCACGAAGAAAACAAACTAACCGGAAACGAGTGATCTTTAAATAGTAAATAAGTAACAAAAGTAAATATTCAATAAGTAACACATAACTGTTAGATAAGTAAGTAAGCGCACTGTTAGGCTTACCAGCATTCGACCTCATCATGTTACAGCTACCGGACCGGAAGTTACCCCTGTACAGTTTTAGCACTGGTAGATTGCGCGCTGCGTAGACAATAGCGGCACTACGGTAACGCCATTGTCTCCTGGCAACAAAGCCACTGGAAGTTTGAAACAAAGCTCATGGTCGCGACTTTATAGTGCTCAGCCAATAGCAGCGGCCTAAGGGACTCAGCAATTATGATTCCTCGTCTGGTAGACGCTTGTTCAGGCCCTTCCCATTCTGCAATCCATAGCCTCAGCTGAAACTTTCGCACCCTCCTACAGCCACTGAAAGTATTACGGTAAACAAAGTGCGTTCATTGTACAAACAATTCGAATAATTTAAAACGTGTTAACACATGCAATTTTAGTGTGAGTGGTTTATTCAGCAGTGCTTTAGTCAAAGGTAAGTGTTGCATAGTGGATAGTCCTACCATGAAAAAATGTAACGAGTTATGACATGTCACACGTGTAAAATATTTTTGGGATAACCCGCACCTTGTTTGTAAGAAGTGGAAACGCCCGCGGGTTATAATGTGGAAAAATACGGTAACTGGATGGAGCGCGGGCAATAAGCGCGTGCCAGTATGTCACCAATGTAATGTTTGTAGACCCCTTCATTTCATGTCCTCGCCTTCCATACTCCAGGTAACTTATTTCACGTATGTGTATAAAGATATTTAGGCTCGCTGGTATCGTCATGAAACTGCAATGAAAAAGCACCAGGGGAGGCAGCTATCACGTCTGCCTCACTGAGGGGGGCGTGTCTAACACGCCCCCCTCAGTGAGGACACGCCCCCATCAGTGAGGACACGCCCCCTCAGTGTGTGAATCTGGCTCTGACACTAGCCAGTGCCTCCCCAGCCATTGACGTCACCGCACGTCACTGCCTCCATCACCATCACAACCGCCACCTTCGTCGCGACAGCCACCGCCATCACCACAGCCATCGCCATCACCATCACAACCGCCATCGTCATCGCCATCATCACCGCCATCGTCCTCACCACTGCCATTGCCAACACCACCGCCATCGCTGTGGGGCAACGGAGGCAGCAGGCCCACGCTTTTACAAAACTCAGAGCGTTGCCCGTTCAGCTCGGCTCGCGTCGACGAATGCTGACCACACTTCACGAAAACCGCATCGTTGCTCACCCACCGGATCACCAATTTAGCGGAGGATAGTTCTTGCGCACGGTGGGTGGGGGGCACCGGTTCGTAAGGAACGGCACCTTGACAGGGGCGAGGGCCCGGGCGGTGGTGACGGTAGTGATGGTGGTGACAGTGGTGATGGTGGTGACGGTAGTGATGGTGGTGACGGTGGTGACGGTAGTGACGGTGGTGACGGTAGTGATGGTGGTGACAGTGGTGACAGTGGTGACGGTAGTGATGGTGGTGATAGTGGTGACGGTGGTGACGGTGGTGATGGTGGCGATGGTGGTGATGGTATTGACGGTGGCGACGGTGTTGACGGTGGCGATGGTGTTGACGGTGGCGACGGTGGTGACGGGAGTGATGGTGGTGACGGTGGCGATGGTGGTGATGGTGGCGATGGTGGCGATGGTGGCGATGGTGGTGATGGTGGCGATGGTGGCGACAGTGTTGACGGTGGCGACGGTGGTGATGGCGGGTGTTGCGTCGTCGTGGGCGGCCGCAGGTGCTGCTGTGGGACGTGGAGAAGCGCATCGCGGTGCGCTCCTTCGACTGCCACGGCGACATCGTCCTCTCCATGTCGTTCGACTGCACCGGCAACGTCATGGCCACCGCCTGCAAGGACAAGAACATGCGCCTCATCGACGCCCGCACGGGCGCCGTGCTCAAGGTGCGTGGCCGCTACCGCCCCCCCGCGCCGCCTCCCCCGCCCGCCCACCTCTTTCGACGCGGGCCTCCAGACCGACGCAAAATGAGACGACGCGTGACGGCCCGTCTCGTCTCGGCGGTCCGTCGCGAGCCGCGTTTGTGCCTGGAGGGCGGCGCGCCCGGGGTGCGATCGCAGGAGGTAACCTCGGTTCCCACCTCTCTCGGACGGCGTCCGTCGCACGTGTGACGGAAGACCCTGCTGCTCGCCTGGCGCTCGATGGGTCAGCCCGCCGCAATATTTGCGTGAACTGATCCGTGTCAGTGCCGTGGCGACGGTCCTCCAGACCGTCCAGGATGGGGCCGCTCGCCGCTCCGCAGCTCGGCCCACAGCAGCGGTGATTCTGGAACCTCGTGTGGGGCTCGGACCACCCAGCCAGCGCCCCACCCCACCCCTGGTGACGAGACGCCTGATTCGCTTCTCTCATACTAATGGATTATTTTTTATGCAGCTCTACGTTTTTTTAGGGGGGCAGAGCATTTATTTAGATCTTAGCGTTAGGGTAGTTTAATCAGGGAAGTTGAGCTAACTTCATATTTAAATAAAATTTCAGTAAAACATTTATTAACGCCCAAAACAAACGGGATAATACACCTGGAGGACCGTCGCGGACCTTCCAGTGATGCAGGCAGCACACTCCGAGAACCACTGCCATCGAGAGCGAGAGAACATAACGTTACACACCGTGTACCTAGAGTACCGTTACGCACGTCCAGCTAGCGTAACGTAACCCACGTGTGCGTGCGTGCGTGCGTGCGGTGTCGGCGTGAGCGCAGCACCGGGACGGCACGCCGCACCGAGCGCAGAAGGTGGTGGTGCTGGGGGACACCAAGATGCTGGCGTCGACGGGCATCTCCTGGAGCAACCAGCGACAGATCGCCGTGTGGCACCAGGTGAGGGCACCCTCCCCCTCCACCCACTGACTCGCCGCCGCCGACGCCGTGGTCTATCCACTGCCGGATGACAGCCGTCCATCGCCTCGAGCCAGCGTCTATCCACCGCCGGATGAAGTCCCCCCCCTCCGTGTTATCGCAGCGCTAAAATCCTTTCACACGAGGCGGTTTCCTCGCTTCGTCTCTCCGCGGTCGACACGTTTGGCCGCCACTCCGTCGTGCGTCTCGACCACCGGCGATCACCGTCACTTCTATCCGTGACGCGTCCGGCCACTCGCTCGCTCGATCGACATCCTTCACAGTCAATGCAGTGCCTCTAACTTGCGTGCGTTCTCTCATCCGGGTGTTGCTGCTCCGCTCTCTCACATCTCAAAGTCTGTTTCTTTGAAATCATAATGAGTTGAGTCCTAAATCAGCAGATCTAAGTGTTCACAGTGGAATATAAAACCTAAACTAAAAGCAAAAATGTTTTTATTATACCTGGTAAGGGCCATTGAGCTATGTAGCTCTTTATCAGAAGCGGCCTGGCCACAAATGATAGCTCAACGAAGTGGCTTATAATGTGGAAATCTATAGCAGTCAAATACTGTTAATGCGTGTTGATTCTAAATGTGGAGGTCCCGGAGAAAAATCCACGTGACTCACAGGAGCAGCGGCTGTGCGATCTGGTGGCAGGGTAGGAACGCGTCAGGCAATAGAGATGCGGTGGTGCTGGTATTGGTGTTGGTGGTTGTGGTGGCAGCGGTGGTGGTGGTGGTGATGGTAGTGGTGGCGGTGGTGGTGGCAGTGGTGGTGGTTGTGGTGGTGGTGTTGACAGCGGTGGTGGCGGCAGCAGTGTTGGTGTTGATGGTGGTGATAATGGTAGTGGCGGTGGCGGTGGTGGCGGTGGTGGTGGTTGTGGTGGTGGTGTTGACGGCGGTGGTGGCTGCGGCAGTGTTGGTGTTGGTGGTGGTGATGTTAGTGGTGGTGGCCGTGGTGGTGGCGGCGGCGGTGGTGGCTGTGGCGATCGTGGTTGTGGCGGTGGTGTTGACGGCGGTGGCTGTGGTGGCGATGGCATCGACCGCCTTGTGGGCCCACCGCGACGTCTCGACGTCGACCGTGACGAGGGCGACAACGTCACCGCCGCGTTGCTGACCGAGCGCGTTGGGGCGGTCGCCGTCTCGCCACAGGAGGACCTCTCCAAGCCGCTGGTGGCGCTCGACCTCGACGGGATCTCAGGCCTCCTCTTCCTCTTCTTCGACTCCGACACGCGCATGCTCTTCGTCGTGGGCAAGGTGCGGCTGCTTCCCTCCGCTGGCTCACCGTGAACGGGCGGGCGGGCCGCCGGGCGGGCACCACGCGCGGGTGCCCCACGTGGGCAGTCGCGTTAGCGAGCGCCTGTTGAGGCTGCGTGCTGCGTGGCCAGCAGAGGCCGGTGCGGCAAAGTCCATTGTTGTTCCGCTCTATGCTCCCAGCGTCTATTGCTTCCGACTTCGTGTTTGTGAATCGGACGCTGAGGTCCACGTTAGACGCTCCACGGTTCTCTTCTGGGTGGTGGCCAAAGTGGCCGCTCACTGCCGGAGAGTTTAAAAATGTCGATCTGTGCATCAACATGAACATCATCAACACCATCATCATCACCAAGTATCCGAATCAGCTGCTGCTGCTGCTGCTGCTGCTGTGGTTCGTGAAGTGGATGCCGTTTAGGGGTTGCCGCATCCGCACAAACCATGGCGGCCGATGCGGGTACTAGACCATGACGATGACGACGACGACGACGATGACGACGACGATGCACAAAATTGGACAATCCATTGTTGGAGTGACTCAGCCTGCGCCTCTCCACTTCGACCTGCGATGACCGTTGCCGCGACTGGGCTGTGTGCACAGGGCGACACGACGATCCGCTACTACGAGATCAGCACGGAGAAGCCATTCCTGCACTTCCTCGGGGAATATCACTCCCATCAGCCGCAGAAAGGAATGGGTGAGCTACCCCCCCCCACCCCCCCTCACCCCCCACCCCCCCACTACCTTGCCTGGTATACAGGAGGTCATGGGTTCGATCCCAACGCTGATGCCAGCATGCATCCCCAGAGGGGGGCACACTCAAACGCACCCCCACCCATACACGTGGATTCACGAATCTGATGTTTCACTGAAATATTGGTAGATCCAAGTCACCCACCTTGGTTATTCCCATGCAGCCTCCCCATCCAACTGGGGGGAAGAGGGGGGGCCGTGGTGGCTAGGAGATGTTAACTACCTCGCGTGGTCTACAGGAGGTCGTGGGTCCGATGCCGACCCTGACGCCTGCTGCTGTATATTTGAAGTTTGCGTGTCTCTCTCTCTCTCTCCCCCGTGGTAGCCTGGATTTTCCTCTGGGTCCTCCGATTTTTCCCTCCACATTTACAATCAACATCACGCGTTTTATAGTATTTGGCTGCAATACATGTCCACGTGATGATGATAAGCCACTTCGTTGAGCTGTCATTTGTGGCCAAGTCGCTTCTGATAAAGAGCTGCATAGCTCAGTGGGGCTGACCTGGTCAAATAAAAAGTAGTTGATAGTGAAAGAGCCCTTCGGAAAAGATGCTGTCGTTCACACCACGTCATTGTTATCATAGCCTCAACCATCATCATGATGCTCATTATCACATCATTATAACATTATAGTTATCGTCGTTATAATGAATGTCATCAGAACCATCAGCAGGAGCATCGTCATCATTGGCAGTGTCATCAGAATCGTTCACGGGCACATTGTAAATAATCATCAATCATCGTCGTCATCATCATCATCAATCACCGCTTGCGGTGGTACGTTCAGTAGGCATCCACCAACATCTACTCTTCCAACTTCATTCCCATGATGGGAGTTGTACACCGAGTGTCTGGGTTACGGGTTCCGCCCTCCCGACCCCCCCTCTGCTGCCCCCCTTCCGCTCCGTTCTGCCTGACTGGGTCAAGGCACGCCCAGAGGCACACGGCAGCGGTAGATGTCGATGGCGGTTTTGTGCCAATGAGCCCCGGTACGGACAAAGCCGGTCCACGGCCACATCCTCTTGTCTCAACGCCTGTCGCACCGTGCGTAGCCGACCGGGCTAATGGGAGGTGCGGCGTCGTCTCAGTTACTTGCAACGGGCGAGCGAGGACAAAATCGCCACGATGCGGTTCTTCCAAACTGGTGGTTTCAACCAATGACGCGCGAGCCCCAGGGGGCCGTGTTTTGCACGTGTGGTTGCGCGCCGTTGCGCACTGTAACGTTTACTTGATTCCCAGCCTGCCTTCCTGCCTGCCTGCCTGCCTACTTGCCTTCCTGCCTGCCTTCCTGCCTGCCTGCCTTCCTGCCTGCCTTCCTGCCTGCCTGCGCGGCGGTGTTCTGCCATGATGGGGATGCCTCGTGGCTCGCAGATCAGGGCTGATGGCGAGCGTCCGGTTTGCGATCCAGGCATGATGCCCAAACGAGGCGTGGACACGGCGGCGTGCGAGGTCTTCCGCTTCTACAAGCTCATCGTCCCCAAAGGCACCATCGAGCCCATCTCCATGATCGTGCCACGGCGGGTGAGTGGGCGACTGAGCGGGTAGGTGGGTGGGTGAGTGGGTGGTTGAGTGAGTGAGTGGGTGAGTGACTGAGTGGACGACTAAGTCGGTGACTGGGTGGGCGAGTGAGTGGTTGAATGGGGCACCGCAGTGGTGAGATGTTAACTACCTCGCCTAGTATACAGGAAATCGTGGGTTCGATCACGACCCTGATGACGCCTGCTGTATATTTTTAGTTTGCATGTCTCTCTCTCTCTCCCCGTGGTCGCGTAGATTCTTCTCCGGGTCCTCTGGGTTTTCCCTCCACATTTAGAATCAACATCACGTGTTTACAGTATTTGGCTGCTATACATTTCCACATGATAAGCAACTTTGTTAAGCTATGATTTGTGGCCAGATCGCTTCTGAAAAAGAGCTATATAGCTCAGTGGGCCTTACCTGGTAAAATTAAAAGTAGTTGTAAAAGGGTAAGCAAGCGGGTGAGTGGATGCATGAGTTATTGAACCATTGAGTGGCTGAATGAGCAAGTGAATGTGCGGATTATCGAGTTAATTAATGAGTGAGTGAATGAGCAAGCTAGCAAGCATCCCCCACGACCAGTAACTGCTTGTACCACGAAAAGAACTGGGCAACGAACCCCTTACCCACCATGCGCCCATCCAAACGTTCACTGTACAGCTGGTGTCATCCGTCCCTCCCGCAGTCTGAGGCCTACCAAGAGGACATTTACCCCTTGACTGCTGGGCCTCAGCCAGCTCTGAGTGCCGACGAGTGGCTGAGTGGCATCAACAAAGGTGCGTTCATTGGCTCAACGAGCCAGGGTCTGTTCCCCGATTACAGCTTCTGAGCGGTGGTGTTCATGCCAGGCGATGGTGCAGAGAGAGAGGCCGGTCAGTCAGTCTCTTGTCTAGTCAATTGTCTAGAGATAATAGACTGTCAGTCTATTGTCTAGAGGCCCCATCAGAGACCAGCTAATCTATTGTCTACAGACCCCATCAGAGACCAGTCAGTCTACTGTCTAGAGACCCCATCAGAGTCCAGTTAGTCTATTGTCTAGAGACAATAGACTGTCAGTCTATTGTCTAGAGACAATAGACTGTCAGTCAGTCAGTCTATTGTCTAGAGACCCCATCAGAGACCAGTCAGTCTATTGTCTAGAGACAATTGTCTAGAGACAATAGACTGTCAGTCTATTGTCTAGAGACCCCATCAGAGACCAGTCAGTCTATTGTCTAGTCAGTTGTTTAGAGACAATAGACTGTCAGTCATCACGTGGACATTTATAGCAGCTAGACTATCAGTCTATTGTCTAGAGACCCCGTCAGAGACCCGTCAGTCTATTGTCTAGAGACCCCGTCAGAGACAAGTCAGTCAGTCTATTGTCTAGAGAAACGGGTTTTACCTTTACTGTAGCCTTGAACCCCTTTGATTCTCAATCGTAAACAGAATGTATAATGTTAATAAATACATATTTGTACGTTTTTCGCTACCCCAGGGGGTGTGTGCACCCCAGGTGAAGAATAAGAACCACTGCTCTCGAGTCTAAAGACCTCATCACAAATCGGGTCTGTCCCACAGGCCCCAAGCTGGTGTCTCTCAAGGACGGGGCCCTGGAGGCCTCCACCTCAGTGGCGGTGACGCCGGGCAGGGCGGACTTGAGTTCCGCTACCGCCGCTACCGCCGTCAGCGTGCCGCGGGAGGTCGCGCCGGCCCAGCGCTCGTTTCCACGGCACAGGGATCAGGTCGTGGTGAACGGGCATGAGGGCGCCAACGACTCCAACGATAAAGTCGACGGCAAGGTGAGCCGTAAACAAATATTACCAGGAAAGACGAGAGGTCAGCAACAGACGGCGATCTAAAAAGTTGCGATCGATAAGAGCGCAGCACGTGTCCTGAATTGAGCGAGGTTATTGTACTCAACTAAACCATTGTTTTTATTTTAGCAGGTAAGGCCCACTGAGCTATGTAGCTCTTTTTTTTTAAGCGACTCGGGCCACAAATGATATGTCAACGAAGTGGCTCACCACGTGGACATTTATAGCAGCCAAATACTCTAACTGCATGTTGATTTTAAATGTGTAGGGAAACACCGGAGAAAAATCCACGCAACTCACAGGGAGAGAGACACGCAAACTCCAAATATACAGGCATCAGGGTTGGGATCGAACCCACGACCTCCTGTATACCAGGCGAGGGAGTTAACATCTCCTGGCTACTATCAGGGTCAGGTTCAGGTGCCACTCGCCACTGACGCCAGCCCAGGCTGGGAAATCGAACTCGGGGCTGACTGGGGATTTTAATCACGTGAATGGGCCAACCGCAGCAGTGCCAGCGCCGCAGCCTGTCGGCTATACGCACGTTTGCCAATCTATTATTCACCGCCCCGTCACAATGTACGCACTATAGTTTTACGAGCGTGGGTGAAATTTATGCTCTTTACAATGAGGGGGGTGGCGGGGGTGGCGAGGGGTTGGGGGGCTGCCACCTGATGGAGCTGTTCGGGGCAGAGGTCGGCAACCGAAGTAATAAGAATAGCAATTGTTTTTGAATTCGGGAAAAAAACTAAACTTCGATATTTCCAGAGTTGCAGGTCTGGGGTCCCGTTTACCGCTGAATCTCCGAACGTGCGAGCGGCTCAGCTTTAACTTTATTTAGAGAGGTGTAGCAGCGCCGTTGTTTTTATAAACACTGTACTCACCGCATACAACTGTAGCGACACGACCGCCGCACTCTACGTCAGCTGGCCGCCAAACTGTGCCACACGCCCTCCCGTGAGCTCTTTCACTTCCCGCTCCGATGACGTACGTTAAGAAGAACGAATGACGTACACGTACGTCACGAAGCGGTCCTCAAAGAGCCGCAGGTTGCCCGCCCCTGAGTTGAGGTCACCAATCACACCTGCGGTGAGTGTAGGGAACAATCGCACGCCTCTGTCACTCAGAAATCCCACCGTCAATCTCTTCCGCTCTTTATTGAATCCACCGATGGATGGAGGTCTCCCTCTCCACGCCGCGTATTTCCCCACTCACGTCGGCGCAGGTTGGGAGGTTGGGTGAGTGGGGGTTGCAAGGCCAGTTCAGTTATCCGCTTGCCACCGACGTTAGCTGTGGCAAAGAATCAAAATCATCGCCGGGCTCGGAGTGGACGCAGCGTGCCAACCGCTGCACCCACTGGCGGAGCCAGGGGGTGGGTGGAGTGGCACGTGCCCCCCCCAATGATCCGATCGAAATCCCTAATTTAGATCAGATCATTGTGGTTTATTAGTAATAAATCGGCATTTTGCGACCCCCACTGCCACTGTGTAGCATATTATTATTATTATGTGCCAAGGACTCTATGAGATGATATGACAATAGTCTGAGTCCATAATTGGCAATAAGTAACGGCAAAGCGGTTATAAGTGACTCACATAATTGTGCGCAGTTGCGTATATAGTCCACGACTTCCCTGAAGGCATTCACCTTCAGCGAGCGCGATGCCGATCACACGACGCGGTTCGAATTCGACCCTCGATCGATGGCTGCGCCATCGCCGCACACGCGTCGAATAAAAAGCAAGGGACAAGTCCTTACTTACTAACAACTCCTCTATCATTTTTCATTGCTGGAGGGGTTGCCCCCCCTACCTGAAAATGCTGGCTCCGCCATTGGCTGCACCGCCACTAGCTTTACTCTGAGCACTTTAATACTAGTAATAATATCATTCCTCCCATGTGGTTTGTGCAGATTGGTTTTCTCCACTCGCCAAAAAATATCACTTCAGAAAATAATTGACGAGCGGTCGGTCGGGATGGAGGGGTAGCTCAGGGTGGTCAGTGCACCGTACTCTGAACCCGGGAGACCCCGAGTTCGATTCCCGGCTCCAGCCAACATCAGTGGCGATTATCTGAGCCAGTCCCGTGCCGTCTCCCTGCTCTGCCAGCCAACCCGTATTGACCAGCGTGGCGAAGTATGGTCGAACAAACTCCGTGACTGATACAGCGTGGGGACACCTCCAACTGCTCAGTGGCTTGGCGGAAAAGCTGTAAATGGGGATTGCCATCTCTTGGGGTACAAGACAGCAGGAATTATGTCATAGGAAGTAGGATATCGTTGCTCGACCAGAAGAGGATGGGAGCTGCATGCAAACTATTGAGTGGTGTATTCGACGAAACAAAAACAGTTTTTTTATTTTACCAAGTAAGGCCCACTGAGCTGTAAAGCTCTTTTTCAGAAGCGACCTGGGCACAAACGATAGCTCAACAATGTGGCTTATCACGTCGACATTTATAGAAGCCAAATACTCGAGGCATATGGTTATAAAATGTAGAGGGAAAAACCGGAGAATAATCCACGTGACCACGGGGAGAGAGACACGCAAACTCCAAATATACAGCATGCGTCGGGGTCAGGATCGAACCCACGACCTCCTGGATACCAGGCAAGGTAGTTAACATCTCTAATTACGGACTCTTAATGTCCCGGGAAGAACATACAGGTTTCTCAGGACAGCAGCTTCCTCGACGTGAGGACAAGGCGGGGCAAAGCCAGGAGACGTGGTAATGCTCGCTGCGAACGGACCGCAAACGACCGATCCGAGAGTTAAGACGATCGATTCGACGCTTCGTTAACTTTGTGCGGTGGCTAACACGGCGCCTTCGCTCCCCCCACCCTCCCTCCCCACACGCCTCCCTCCCGCTAGTACCGGCCGCCTCCGGACGACGATCGGCTGAGGCAGCAGGAGCAGGAGATCCGCAACCTGCGGTCGCAGCTGGCGATCCGTGACGCCCGCATCCGGCAGCTCGAACTCGAGCTCCGGAACCTGCACAACAGCGCGAGCCGTGTCGTCGTCCACCACCACCAGCACCAGCGGTACCAGCAGCAGCACCAGCAGCAAGCGCAGCAGCAGCAGCAGCAGCAGCAAATGCAGCAGCAGGCGCAGTTCCCGTTGGCCACCGTGGGGGCCCAAGTGGCCGCACCTCTCTTCTTGACGCCCGCCGACGCGTCGGCCCGGCGCCCTGTCCTGGCGCGGTTCAACTCGGCGGCGTCGTCGCACTCCTCGGCGTGAGCCGAGAGCACGCCAGCCGGCAACCGGGGCATCGGCGACTGGTAACCGGGGCACTGGCGACCGTCAACCCAGCGACCGGGGATTTTTTTGTGCTCGGATTTAATTGCGACCGGGTGTTCCCTTCGCCGGAGAATATTTAGTGGGTCGCCGGTTACCGGACAGCACCGATGAAGAATCGGGAAGGAATGGAATAAAGATCGGGAGGTTCTTTCCCTGCAGTGAGAAGTTACGGGCTGACAACAACAACAGCAGCAGCAGCAATGGTAGACTGCAGGACGCACGTGCCTGGCAGGCACGGCCGTACCGAGCGGCGTGCCGAATGTGGCGCGCCGGGCAAGCCCTGGTTCTGCTGTCCGGCGAAGGGAGCTCTGGCGGGTGAGGTGGAAGACTGCGTCTCAGGTTTCGCTTTTTTTAGTTTTCCCCGCATTGCCTGCTGGGTGAGTCCAGCGTCGCAGCTCGGTGGTCGTCGCAGACACAGGGTCGGGCTGTCTACATCCCCCCCCCCTCCTCCCCCGGCTTCCACCACTCCCCTGATCATCACCGACATCCTTACACGTGCCCGTCACTGCCCCCGAGTTGGCTGCTCCGGGCCGACTACGAAGTCCTTGCTGGGTGCCTGGGAAAGCGGCCGAAATTGGGCGGTTTGGGAACTGCGCAGCTCTGAGGTCACGGAAGGAGGAGGTCTCTTAGTCTGCCTCGTCTGCCTCGCTCCCACCCCCCAGTCTCACTCCCCACCTCGTCTGTCACCTCCCCCCTCCCTACGTCTGTCTCACCCCTCCCCTCGCCACTTTTCACACGCAGCCTCGGTCGAACGCAAACGCGCGCCGTGTTTTGTCCCTCCGAGGGTGACGTTCGACGTCGCCGCTTCGCCGCTCTTCTTGCTTCCTGGGGCCCGCGGGCGGCCGCCTTTCGCCGCCCTTGGCCGGTGCGCCCCGTTGTGGCGGTGGTGGTGGCGTCGTGGTGGTGGTGGCGTCGTGGTGGCGGTGGTGGTGGCGTCGTGGTGGTGGTGGTGGTGGTGGTGGTGGCGTCGTGGTGGTGGTGGTGGCGTCGTGGTGGTAGTGGCGTCGTGGTGGTGGTGGTGGTGACGTCGTGGTGGCGGTGGCGGCGTCGTGGTGGTGTCGTGGTGGTGGTGACGTCGTGGTGGTGGTGTTGTCGTGGTGGTGGTGACGTCGTGGTGGTGGTGTTGTCGTGGTGGGGAGCAGCAGCCTTACGAACCGGGCGACCCGAGTTCGATTCCCGCTCACGGCCACCAACACCGGTGACGGATTATCTGAACCGGTCCCTGGGCGCCCCCCGCCCCCCCCTAGATCGACCCAGCCTCAAATGTGTGCCTGGTGCGGTGCGTAGTAAAACATCGCCACTGGGGAGACAAAGGCGGCCGGGCGTGGTGTTGGCCACCCGCCCCTTCGTATGCCGTGCCGGCCTTTGTAGTTGCTCGCTAACAGCACTTGCCCCAACAGTCTGTCAAGGTTTTATATATATATCGGGGTCTTTGTCGTGGTGGTGATGGTAATAATGTAAGTGATTCTGACGGCGGTGGTGGAGATGATGGTGGTGAAGCTGGTGGAGACGATAATGATGATGGTGGTGTCTATTTTTTTGTTTTTATAATTTTTTATTCCCATTTTACCATGTGAGTGCCACTGTGCTACGTAGCCTTTTTTTGTCATAAGCGACATGGCCACAAATAATCGCTCGACAAAAGGGGAACCATCACGTGGAAATGTATAGCAGGCAAAAAAATCCAAACGTGTGATGTTGATTCTAAATGTGGAGGGAAAAAACCCGGGGGACCGGAGAAAAATCCACGCGACCATGGGGAAAGACACTCCAACTCCACATATACAGCAGCAGGTGTCAGGGACTGGATCGAACCCACGACTGCCTGTATATCAGGCGAGAGAGTTAACATTTCGCCACCACCACGGCACACATGGTGGAGATGATAATGATCATAATGCAAGTGGTAGTGGTGTCATAGTAGAATTGATGATTGTGTAGGTGGTGGAGATTATGAAGATGATCATCTAGGTGAAGTTCTGGTGGCCTCGTGGTATAGATGATGATGATGATCATGGTGTGGGTGAAGGTGGCGGCGGGGCTAGCTTGCGGTCGCGGTGTGATGGTGATGATGGGTGATGGTGATGATGGGTGATGGTGATGATG
>CM025621.2:12251102-12275123 GCA_014621495.2 Entosphenus tridentatus | reverse complement strand
CCCCCCCCCCCCAGGTGCGTGACGTCATTTATGGACGGCCCCTTACCAGGTAAAGCCCACTCAGGTATGAATTTCTTTCTCAGAAGCGATCGGGCCACAAATGATAGCTCAACAAAGTGGCGTTTTTACATGGAAGTGTAACGCAGCAAAATAATCTAAACAATCTCAATGCATGTTTTTTTTTTCTAAATGTGGATGGAAAAACCGGAGGACCCGGAAAGAAATAAAAATCCACGCGACCACAGGGAAAGAGACTTGCAAAGTTCAACATACACACGTGTCACCATTTTCGACCATGGGACGAATTGTGGCGTCCACGCGACATCGTCATTTGTGTTCCCTCCATCTTCGTTTTTTTTATCTCTCTCCATCAGGAGCTGATGGGTTGAACGGGCTGGATGCTTTCAAAAAGAAGCATGCACGATTTGAACTATTTATCCAAAAGCCAGAAAGTCAAAAGTGATGTCCTGCTCTAACGAGCAATCGAGGAGTGTTGTTGCCCAACTCCCGTTTGCAATCCCCTGAAGCGGTGGTGGAGGATAATGTATCCACAGCGACAAAGCAACTCTTACCTGTGATGGTTTAGTCAGAGGGAAGACGGGGAGAGTCATCTACAAACCAAGATTGTCTATTCCGAGCCATACCATTGAAATCTGCTGTCCCGCTGGTCCACCAGGCCGTTATTAATATTCGTAACAATTATGAGCAATTATTGTATTTGTATGAATGTTCTGCCCGAAATGAAGAAAACATCACATACGAGACAGTACAAACAGCAAAGCTGATCCTTGAAAGATAACCCAGAATTGTGATGGAGTAAATAAGTAACTTGTGGATAGGATGAATCATTCGTGTAAACCAAATCAATATGAAAACCACCAACTACAACAATAATCTAGCAATGCCATTGGTTATAAAACACCCCTTGATGAACGTGATGACATTTTAATAGCGGCCTCTGCTGTTAAGACTTTTCCTTTTGGAAAGGGGGCACCATGGAATCGCCCGTCCCTATGGCATCCAAGCTGTCGTGAATCCACTGGGGAGCCATCCTCTTCAAAGTCCAGGCGGAATGGTAATTAAAATTAATTGGTATTTTCCATAATCAGATGATTGCATGCATGTTGAACTTCTTTTGTACCGTACATAGCCAACCGTGCTAATCGGAGATGCAACGGTTGTGCATGGTGTCGATGGTAGAGAAATCTTCTCTGAAAAAAACCCGGCGTTCCGTATGTCCGTCAACTAAATGATGAGAGCCTTTCAGAAGGCCTGAATAAAACATGTATAGAAAGCGGACACCCATCCCGCAAGATGTGGGGATAAAAAGTTGATCCAACAAATTTACAACAAATGTTTCACCCCCCCCCCCGCCCCAATGTTGTATTTATTTTGTAGGCATTTATACCTACACACCCTACATACAAGTCAGTAGTATCTACTGACTATATATGCCTACACACCCTACATACAATAGAATCAGTAGTATGTATTATCTACTGAATATATATGAACCTTATGGCGGTACTCCGGGGTACCATAGTACCCCGGCTCTCTTATAATGTCCATGATGCAGTCATCTTTAGTCTGTTGATGGTCGGCGATGCGACAATCGACTCATCTCGACGAGCTGTACACGATGCACCACCACGGTGCGTACCCGCGAGCGTTCAGGGTTTCAGCGCAATCGTCCTCGCTGCGTTTCAATATCGTGGAGTAGGACTGATTTCGGATTGATTGGTACCCCAGTCGTGGAGTGAAGTACACCCCTGGAAAACATAGTGTCCCAGAAATAACATATTTAATTGCCTCGGCCATTTTGTATTATTTGGTACCCTGGGGTAGCCATAAGTAAGGATCATATGCCTACACACTCTACATACAATAGTCAGTAGTATCTACTTTCTCTATAGTATCTACTGACTCTCTAGTAGTATCTACTCACTCTATATTAGTATCTACTGACTCTAGTAGTGTAGTGACACAAATAAGGGTCACTGTGCTGTTGCGCCAGCCGCGGGTTCTGGAGTGCCGCTGAGCGTCGGGAGCCTCCATTGGAGGCTTAAGGGACACGTGACTGGAGGCCGGGAGCCCGGGCTTGATACAGCAGGGGGTGGGGCCGAGGGCGGAGCGAGGCTGCGGCTTGTAAAATAAAAGTGGGAGCGCCGAGGGGATTCGGGGGCTCGTTTTGGGGATCAACTGGAGAGGACTTCGCTCTTCGCTGCCCGCTCCTCGTTCGTTGTGTAGTTTAGGTGGGATTCGTGGGTCAGGTAGCATGTGTGCTACCGACCCGTTTGTACAGCTTAAGCTCACACGCACACGGAGCTGTTTATTAAACGTGTTGCCGCCAAGTTATAGTGTGTGCGCCCCTCTGCAACACACTACACTGGCGTCAGAGTGGTACCATCCAGCTAGGTGATTGGTTAAGATCGCGATGTTGACGCGGAAGAAAATGATTACAAAGTCGTCTTCAGATGAAGAGGAAGGCGACGGGGTGATCCTGCAAATGGCGCCGGGTGCTGCAGCCCCACTTATGGAGCGCGAAGAGGTCGTGCCGCCGGCACAGTGGCGGGAGCCGGAGCGCGGCTCGCCGCCACCACCAGAGAGGGAGTGTCGGTCCAAAGCCGACTGCTTGGGAGACCTCCTGGCTGCCCTTACGGCTTTGGCCACTGTCCTGCAATGGGAGGATGACGACGGGACGCCAACGCCACGTCCCAGGACCGCCACCAATGCTGCTTCACGCGCGCGGGAAAATGTCGAGGCGCGCCGCGCGGGAAACCGCCGATTTTTTAAAAGCGCGGGACGGGGTTCCTGCCCAAACCGCTCTCCCGCCGATGGCGTTGGTTCCCGCTTGCGGATTGAAGAAGCGACTCTCTTTTGTCAGGGAGTTCGCGGCGGCGGGCGGGGACTGGGAGGCATTCCGCCGCCGCTTCGTCGCCGCATGCAGCCTGGCAGAATGGACTGAGGAGGAGGCACTGCGGGCGCTTCCCACAGCGCTTGACGACGATGCGCTGGCAGCGTTCGACACCATCCAAGACAAGGACAACACCACACAGGCCCTGGCAAAGATGGGAGCGATTTTCGCTCCTCCATCCGCCAAGCGGTACAAGTTCGCCACGCGTATGCGGGGGGAGGCCGAGACGCCTCCTACTTATCGCGTGGCGCTTCTGGCGTCGGCCCAAGTCTGCGTACCCGGGGATGGACTAGGTGGGGAGAGACTCCTTGGTGCTGGAGAAGATGTTGCTGTTGGCGGAGGAACTGCACCTCATTAAACCAGCCACAGAGGACGACGAGATATCTTCTCTTCAGGTCGCCCGGTGTCTCGAGGCCCACGTTCACATCCGCCGGCGCGCCGGCATGGTTGCGGGCACCGGACTACAGTAGTATCTACTGACTCTATAGCAGTATCTACTGACTCTATAGTAATATCTACTGGCTCTATAGTAGTATCTACTGACTATAGTAGTATTAACTGACTATATTAGTATCTACTGACTCTATAGTAGTATTTACTGACTCTACAGTAGTATCTACTTACTCTATAATAGTATCTACTGACTCTTTAGTAGTGTCTACTGACTCTATTGTAGTATCTACTGACTCTACAGTAGTATCTATCGACTATAGTAGTATCTGCACACATTAGGGGGAAGAAGAGGAATATGTGGGGGAGGGGGGGGGGTGACGAGCGACACGTGACGCGCCAAGAAGCCCTCCATAGGAACTCGATTTTCGGTGGCCTGTGGCTGCCGAAATTCTACTTCTTAAGCAAAAAAACTCTGCCTGCTCCCGTCAATGTTTGCCTACAAATTGTTCATCATTCTGTTTCTAATGGCCTTTGTCACCAACTTGTATACGTGCGGTAAGAGGCGAATGGGTCTGCAGTTCAAGGTGGTTGTATCTGACTTTTGAGTACCAGAATGATTGGAACATCATTCTGTGGTTGCGGTGTTTCATTTGTCTGTAATTAAACACCATAACCAAACTAGCCAGACCCGGCCTACTTGAAATTACCCCTTAGCCAGATAGGGTTTGGCTAATAAAAACATGTTAAAAACGCATATGACATGCACAAAATATATACTAAAGATAATAGCATGGTTTACTTACCACTGTTTATACTTTAGAATGATATATAACATATAATACAATTCACTTGAATATATGAAAAATAAGAATAAAATGTTCAAACAAAATAGATACCTTTTGCAAGCAATCACGTCTGCATTAACCACACATACTTGTGTTGAACATGCAAACATGCTCTGGTAATATATATTGTTTGAAATTGATTGGTCTACACCAGTGACAGCAGCCTTCTTTGTCACCTAGTCTCACCAGTGTCAGACCAGAGAACGCCAAAAGGTGACCAGCACAAAAACAAGGCACTATGGGGGCATTGAGAGCTCTGGTCTGACACTGGTCAGGCTCGGACATAAATAAAGCTGTCTCTGGTGTAGGCCATTCAGTTTAAGAAAACAATGCATATATTATCAGAGCATAAATCTGCATTAACCACACGTACTTGTGGTGAACATGCAAAAAAAACATGCTCTGATAAAGTTTCATAGGCTGGATGTCTCACTGGCACGGGCACTGTTGCTGCAGTGGTTCTTTTGCGTTGACATGCCGGTCTCTCACAGTGCAGCGACCAACGCCGCAGATTTTGTTGCCCACGAGGTGGCATTGTGCCCAGTTCTCTGACACTGACATGTCAATCTTCTCATTAACACAGCCGCTGCTGCGGGAGCCGTTTCACATTGACATGCTAATCTCTAATCTCTAGCAATACAATGGCCGCCTCTTCAGCACCGTAGTTGTGAGGTTTCTCAGGCTCTCCGATCTTACATTTACATGCAAATTACATCTCTAGCCCCGCCCACTTACCCTTGGGTTGCACACATCTAAAACCTATTATATAACCTCTTATTGCAGTAGCTCTCTCGCTATATTTCTCTTGCCTCTGCAGATCGCCTGCTGTATTTTTTCACCTGAAGACGATTGCATGTGTTGCGATCGAAACGTCGTGATTTTTATTTTATTATTTTTCTATCTACGTGACTTTACCGAAAGACCAAAAGAGTATGAATTCCCGCAGTCACGAAAGCTTTAAGTGTAATGATGGAAAATGACCCCAAACCAATGTGCCGCCTAACGGCTATTCAAAAATAAACCAAGGTCTCCGATTGGAGGAAAGAGGCCTCCACAGGGATTGGTCAGGAGGCAGGGCCTTTGAAGTGATTGGAGGGAAAGTTTTGAAGGAGAATCTCAGTGGTGGAACCCAGAGGCGACGGTTTGGATCCATTAGAAGGAAAGGACGGGGATTGGCTGAGGGAAATAGGGTGAGGGAACATTCCAGGAAGGGGGGGGGCTGAGGGATATTTAAGGGGAGAGCACGAGGAGTGGGGAGGTTCGGAGGAAGATACAAGCTGGAGGACAGTCACAAAGCCTCGGGTCCCTTATTATGTAATCCATTGTAGGGTTCCTTATGGATTAACTAATAAAAGTGGCTGTTCTTATAGTTTTGTTGTCGGAGTCATTACACTTGCAAAAGGTATCTCTTTGGTGCTTGGACATCTTAACACCTGGTCTTATTGCCTGAAAGGGTAAAACCTCTTTTTATTTTTCATACTTTGATACTGGCAAAAAAAAAGGTCAAATCGCACTTGAATATGTTATACTGTGTGTAATGTAAAATATGTTGTATTTACACAACACTTGAGTGGTGCGAAGGGGTCGTGGTGGGGTCTGACGGAGCAACTAGCGTTATGGTATACATTCCACCGTTTACCTGTTGGTCAGTACAAAAACATGCCCATACACTTCACACACGACTTTATTTATACCATTATATGCTGTTTATATATATACATGTTCGGTACACGGTATTGTTGTTTTATGTAGATTTTGAATACATTCGCGGCTAGCTGGAGTGTTCAGCGAGCCATACCAGGGTTCCCCCATATTAGTCCGACGAGCCCAAGGTTTTTAGCGTTCCGGTAAACATTGAACGTTGGGCCAACGTGGATTCAACGCTTCCAACCACGTTTCAGCACTGACTCGACATTGCACGCTTGCTTGGCCATCACATTCAATCTGCCTGGTTCAATCTGTGAGATTGAATCTAGCCATCACGTTTGGATATTAACACATTTAATCACATACTCTTTGGTTCTTTCACCTACGTGACTTTACCGAAAGAACCAAAGAGTATGGATCCTTGCAGTCACGAAAACTTCAAATCTACATTTAATCACATTAATTTTAACCACATTCAATCAACCTTTCCATCTACCAGGTTTCCAACCCCATCGGAATGATACGAGGGGAAGATGCGGACAGTTTGGTAAGCGTGCTCACCTCTGAAAACGTCACTCAATAATTTATTTGGACTGGCGCACTTTCTCATTCATTATCGATGTACTTTCCAACACGAAACGTATGACGCCACACCACCCGGTGTGTGGGTTTGCGTGGCTGTGTTATACGCTTCTCTCTGTTTTTTAACCGTTCTTGCCGCGTCTGCACTTCGGACATCGAACTCGACAATTTTACTAAAAACTATGAACAATTTTTTAAAATATTACCAAGTAAAATGCCCGACTATGCTGTCTGGCTCTTTTTCAGAAGCGACCTGGCAATCACAAATGATTGCTCAACGAAGTGGCTTATCGTGTGGACATTTATAGCAGCCACGTACTCTTAAACGCGTGATGTTGATTCTAAATGAGGGGAAAAACCGGAGGATCCAGAGAAGAATCCACGCGACTACGGCGACTACGGGGAGAGGTAGACACATACAAACTCCAAATATACAGCAGGCGTCAGGGTCGAGATTGAGAGATTGAACCGACAACCTCCTGTATACCAGGCGAGGTAGTTGACATCTTGCCACCGTGGCAGGCACAACCCCAAAAAACATACAACGGATAACTTGTGACGCTATCGGTAACCCTCACGCACGACCAGGTGAAAGCCCACACTGAAGCAAATGAGTTCTCGCAAATTAAAGGAAGTTCAGGAATCTTTATTTTTGTTGCTGGGTGATCACCTAGAGAGCGCGCTTCCTGCAGTTTGTATAAACATGGCCGGACAGCCACGATCTCAAGCTTTTCCCTTCTCAGTGGTAAAGAAAAATAAAATACCGGTTGAGTTTTTTTTGTTGTAAACAAGTTTGGTGGAAAAATAGCACGGCTAAAGGCACAGTGGGATGCGGCTAGGGTTTGATGGTTGTTGCGCTGGACATGCAAAAGACAAGCCGCCCATTTGATTCGATTACATTTTTAGCCATTGAGTCAATACACTGCGAGATGTCCGTTGGTCATACTTCCCCACGCTGGTCACTATGGGTTGGTAAACCGGTGGGAGATGGGGGTAGGAAGCCTCTGCTTTCTTCCCCGGGTGCCCTGTCTGACATTACAATATGGCGTCGGGGTTGTTGTTTATGTGTGTTCATCTGCATTGTTTCCTCCTTTTGTCTATTCTTTCTTCGTGGAGGAGTTTGGTTTTCTTTCGGGGTGATGTTTGGCACAGTATTTTCGCACCTCCGATTAGCCCGCACCTCCGATCAGCACGGTTGGCTACGTACGGTGCGAAATAAGTTCAAAGTATGTTGTGGGGTAGCCGATTTTTTTTTGCTATAAAATTAAGCAAACAACGTGAACGGTTCTGGTATTTATTTGGGAGAGTCGAATGGACCTATTTTATTGGAGCTGCCTTGATGTCACCGCAAGTCGTCCCCTTTTCCCGAAGGAACTCCATTGTGAGCGCACGATACACCAGTTAGATCAGCCACAAGAACCAGAGGTCAAAGGACAACGCTTTGTAACCATGGTCACCAGCAACTGGGCTGTGCTGGCTGAAATCGGTGTCAGCACCCAGGTTCCACACTTCCATGCTCCATGAGGCCCGCCCGTTAACTTGGTCGCACCCCTAAATCTCCTCTCATCCTCTCACCCTCTTCCCCTTCCCTCCCCAAACCTTTCTGAGATGGGAGTCAGGAAAGGATCGCAATACATAACGTAAGCATATTTTAGGTTTCATTTCAGATTCTATTAACGTAATTTTCTGCCCTATGTGAACGTTACGAGTGACCGTGTAGGCCTCACCTCTGTGTTGACCCCGTGGTGTCACAGATTGTTCTGGGGTTAGCCCAACATGCAGCATGAACTGAAAAGTGGAATTCGATGCCCGTCAATGACTAACATTGGTGGCGTCCGAAATATGGTGAAGTACGGTTAAACAACCACCATGACAGGCGCCGCGGTGGCGAAATGTTAACAATGCTGCCTTGTATATAGGAGGACGTGGGTTCGATCCCGACCCTGACACCTTGTTGTATATTTGGAGTTTGCATGTCTCTGCCCTGAGAGTGTGGATTTTTCTCCGGGTCCTCCGGTTTTCCCCCTCCACATTAAGAATTAACATCACGCATTTAGAGTTTTTTTCTGCTATAAAATTCCAAACGATAAGCCACTTCGTTGAGCTATGATTTCTGGCCAGGTCACTTCTATGCAGCTCAGTGGGGCTTGCCTGGTCAAATACAAATATACATAGGGAGGCCCAAACACGGCAGATTGTTAAAAGGGTTTTCACATTCTTATGGAATACTTACGTAGAGCAATGGATGCTCACGCAGGTTATGAATTATAAAATGTTTATTAAAGCAGTCTGTGGACATTCAAGACTGAAGCATACAGAGAGTGAATGGCTTAATTTTAAGGGGCAAAAATACAAGAACCAATACAAACGTGAGTGCTAGGGAAATCCAACAGTTTATAACATATTTAAGATATTCACAGTGGTCGAGGTAACACCTACGCACTAACTCGGCACACACCACATTCATGTACATGTTCCGTTTTTATGCCGGTGGAGCAATAAACATTTAACATCACAACCAAGGACAGACGGTCACACTCGCCAAACTGATTGGGGTGGCATCACAAAGCGTGTCCGTTCGCACCGCTCTCGCAACAAAACGCGACCATTTCTCCGGCAGGCTCAACCGGGATATCCCCCCTCCCTCTGTCCGCCACGCGTGCTCAGCCACCAGCCCCGACCGCACGGTGAAAGGTCTCTTGACAGTGGCCTCGCTCACCTTACGGAAGCCCTCGCCTACCCCCACACCCCCACCCCCTCAACCGACTGCTGAGGTAGCGCCCTGCCCTTTGACTGTTTCAGGAGTCGTGCATGAGGAATTCGAGTTTTCAGAAAAGATTCGGAGGGGACACTGGGGGACAGCCTTTTCTGAAACCATCGGGGATTGTCCCCGCCAAAACCGGTAGACGTTTAATAGCCTGATCCGTGACGCCCAATCGCAGAGCAGGCAGAGACCCATTTGAGGATGTGGCACCCAAGCAGTCTGGCACGGAACGTTATTGGTCAACAGACTCTGAAATCCTAAGTACTAAACGGCTTCCACAGCACACAAAGTTAAAATGAGAAACGGATAATTCCACTATCGGGTTCAGGAGGTTATAAGACATTCACGGAACGTTGCGTACATTTTGCCGTTAACTAATCTTCCCAGCTTTACACTTAAACGTAACGAGCAAAAGAAATTACCCCTGCACATGCAAATCACATCTGTTTGACGTTTTTATCTTGTATAAAAAAAACGTAATTTCCTTAGATGAAAACTTTGACTTATCATTGTTTGTTTACTGTTTTTTTTTACCTCTGCGTTCCAACATAATTTGCAAGACGAATTTCCTTCGATCGGTTAGAATAATCGTGGGGAGGCGCTCATAATTTTTTACAGCCTCGATCCAGTGATGGAAATTCCACATTCCTATGTTTGGGGCGAGTTAAGCACATTGGACAACCACTGCTGACCTCACTACCAAGTGGTAAGCATTTGATCAGACCCCACCCAGAACGACGATGGGCCGATCCAAATTCCCCAAACTGAGATTTGAAATAATTTAATTTCTTACCGTGAACCCGCGCCCTCCGACCTGGCCAGATTTGTTGCGTCGATGCACAGGGGAGTAACTTCTAAAAAAATTACAATTCTCCGTGACATCATCAATCCAGCAATGCCCATTTCCGACCCATGCTTGGCAGCACCCACAACGCGCCCGGGGGCTGTGGTCTCGTCTCGGGTTGCTGACTTGCTTTTTGGAGGATCTGTTAATGAGCGGAAAAAAATATATATAAGTCTTTACATTGACCGGCGGTTGTCTCAACATGACTCGCGATGCCACTAACGTCGCTGCCCTGCGCTTCACGACGGCATCTATGCAGTGACGTCGCTAGCCGTCGTCAGCTTAGATCTATCCACAAGCTGCAGTGGTGTAACAGTCGAGTGTGCAACGTGCACCGGTAGGGCCCACGGGTGGTGCTAAGACGGGGGGGGGGGGGGGAGGAAGGGGGGGGGTGTGGGTCCTTTTTTTCCCTCCACCGGGGCCCCATGCCAACGACACTTTGGCGTTTGGTAAGGGGTGGACAAAAAGTTACGCATCGGCCCGGACCCCAAACGAGGTTTCTTGACGTCAGATTGAGTGCCGGCCAGCCGCCCTGATTTACGTGACGTCGACCGCCCTCAAAGGGAAAAGTCAGAGAGAATCCATCGGCGTCTGCCTTTCACGGGACGGGACAGGGAGAGGCGCCAGACAGACAGGGCAGGACCTGCGTGGCCAGCGGCGTATGCACGGTTGGTACGGGGCCCTGGTGCGAGGGATGAAATGGGGGACCCTTGTCTGCTTCACTCACCCCCCTGCCTCCCATTTGTCGTAGCCCGGTGCCTTGGCCCCACGTATCTGTGGGCCCTGGTGCAGATGTATGTGTGCACGTGTATGTTGAACTTCTTCCACACCGTACGTAGCGAATCATGCTAATCGGGAGGTAGGGGGGTGATGCACGGTCCACACACTCGATGGCTGTGCGTAGGCCTTAAAGGGAAAATGCATCCCAACAAAAACAAATGGCTCTTTGCATTATTTGTTAATGCGTGCCCAGGTTGTGAATCTCTGGCTGTCTGACCTGAGTTTGAAGTTCTGTTCGTGAAAAAAATACTTGAACGTGACGTTAAGGACCGTTGCAGTTAGCGTGCTCTAGCGATGCCACCGCTGTGGTGACTGCAGTGAGAATCTACTTGACAGTGCACAATGCATGCTGGGAGCCGGCAAGAGGAGTTGTGTCAAGATGCGCAGTGCATTGTGGGAGCAGCACATAAAGAGGTTTCAGAGGTGGATCGGTAGTTTTATATATACAGGAATAGTTCTAAACTGCTCCAGTTTAACAGCAGCTGAAATGAAAGCGCAAACTTGTTGTTTTGGTTTGCGTATTCCCTTGTCAAGCTTCTCAGAAGCTTCCCTTTTCATGTTTCTCCGATAATTTAGCGGGATACGCTTTCTGCTATGGGACATCGCGATATCGTCAGAGCCATCCCGGACTCGCACCGATCTCTCCAAAACCCTAACCTTTGCAAATCCGTCCTCCCCAGGGGTTAATTTTCTCAGTGAATATTTTCTTTGCGTCGCTGGCGACAGCAAGAGAGAGGCCCTGACCTAAATTAGGTTGATGTGCTGGTAGACTAAATAAAGCAGACACGTGACTAGTGGTCACAGCCAAAATGAGAGGTAAACTGGATGCGGTTTGCCAGATGTGGGAATAAGTTTCCGGGCTGGCGACAGGGACGGTAACCGGACTGAAATGAAAGCCCGCGACTCCCCGTATGCCAGCATCGGACTCCTTGGCAAAACGACGTCACGGCCACAGCGCGGGGACCAAACGCCTCCACGCTCGGCCCCGGTGCGCAATGCCGGCGGCGGCGGGGGCAGCATCGCGCCTCTACCGTTGTCGCCGCCTGCGTCGCGCGTTCGTGGGAGCGGCGAGCAAGGAACGTGCGCGCGTGGTACAACCCCCCAAGTTCTACAAGTACGCGGCAGCAAGCGCAAACCCCCTCAATGCCCACCAGGTCTTCAACCACCCGCCCTACCTCCCCATTAACTGGCCCCCCCTCCCCCGCCCGACCACCTCCTCCCCCCCCCCCCCCGCTAACCTCTACTAGCACCCCCACCCCTGCTAGAGCACCTGACCGCTGCACCGTCGCGAGTTCACGGCGCGATGCCGCGTCACTCGTCGTCGTCGTCTTCATCGCCGTCATCGTCCGGCTCTCGTTTCCTCTTCTCTCCTTTGCTGTCGGGGTCGTCGTCTGGACAAACAGGAACCACGCGCGTCATTTGGGTTGGACGTTAACGACGGCATCCCTCTTACTCAAGGCTCTCACCTCGCAGCTCACTCCATTCCCCTCCACACACTTTCCTACTTCCCCTCTCTCGTCACTCTACTCTCCTCCATGCACTCTGCTACCTCCCCCCCTCTCATATGCCACACTGGGATGTTTGGCCAATTTGTTTTTAAGGAATGTTTTGATTTCAGGAGAAATACCGAGAGAAAACGCACAATGCACATGTGATGATAACAACAAAATATCGACAAGTGGGTTCATGAACCAATTTCATCTCCCAGTTGTCTCATATCCCAGGTGGTTTGGCCATTTCACAAATCTGTACGATCCTCCGACCCTTGCCTCCAAGCTGCTGCATCTCAAGCATGCGTCACTCGGCCGACAAAAGATTATTGTAAAACTCTTTTTTATTATCACGGGGGAGAGATGAATATACGCACCCTCGTCTTCCTCCTCATCCTCCTCCTCCTTTATTGCATCCTCGTCCTGCAGGGAAGACGCGGGACACGTGAGAAACCAACATAAAATCGGCCAAAAAATAAACCACAAATCTACTACCACACCTGTCAGGCACTTCCCAAACTCACCTCGTCTTCCTCCTCCTCCGACGGTGGGTCTTCATCTTCATACTCTTCCTCATCTTCTTCCCCTAATGGCAAACAACATCGGAACTCCTTTCACACTCGCCGACACAATGGGAGCGTGACACCAAACTCATTGGCTCACTTGGTCCAGCCTAGTCATGAACTTTGACCTCTAACCCCACTTTAACCCATGCTGGGGATGAACCCTGACCTCTAACCTCACTTTATCCCAGCCTAGTGATGAACCCTGACCTCTAACCTCACTTTAACCCAGGCTGGGGATGAACTCTGACCCTTTATCTCACTTTAACCCAGCTTAGTGATGAACCCTGACCTCTAACCTCACTTTATCCCAGCCTGGGTATGAACCCTGACCTCTAACGCCACTTTAACTCAGGCTGGGGATGAACCTTGACCTTCCACCCCACCGTTAATAGGCGTGTAATGATTCACTAATTCCAGCAACTTATAGAATTGGTAGGATTCAGTCACGATTCGACTCAATAATAATTATTTTGGGGAATTTTTTTTTATTATCCCTTTTGTATTGTTTCTAATGTTTTCTGCCTCTCGCATGTACAGTTGTATTCGCATGTACAGTTGTAATCGCATATACAGTTTGATTCGCATGTACAGTTGTATTTGCTCCATTAGACAGACTGCAACAATAGCACCATATTTGCTTGTAAGTTTTATCAATTGTGAATTACTTTTCAACGTATGAGTGTCAAAATGTATTATTCACAAATAGCGACATTTTATGTAAATAAATGATAACTATACATTGGACATCGGAATATTTTTTTTTATTGAATTGACAAATTACATGCCAAACTTTAAGATAGTCTAGTGATGAACCCTGACCTCTCACCTCACTCTAACCCGGTCTAGTTAACTGTCAAACTGTTCGGCTCGCGCTAACACAGTCCGGTGTCGAACACTCACCGTCCGACTCGGGGGCCTCCTGCTCCTCCTGGTCGAGGCCATCAAGGTAGGTGAGCGTGGGCAGGATCTGGAAGAGCTTCTCGCGGTAATCCTCGTGCCGTGTCACCTCGCAGTTGTACAGGTCGAGGCTCTTGAGCAGCTCCAGCTTTTTCTGCTCGCATCCATCGAACCACAAGGGCAGCTCACTGTATATTTACTATTTTTCATTTATTTATCTTTAACAGGTCAGGCCTTCACCCCCACTGAGCTACACAGCTCTTTTTCAGAAGCGGCCTGGCCACAGATGATAGCTCCACTGCACCGACCCAGCCTTCGTGTTTTTTTGTTCTTTACATTGCTCATAATTCTAATAATTGTATCGTGAAAAATAATGATGTGGCAAACCCTAGTGTGTAGTGATGCGTGCGTGAGACGCGCGGAGACATTACCATCGCGCAAACTCCGGTTATCCTCGCAGCGGATTTTGGCTGGTCATCAAACAAAGATGGTCACCGCATCGCGCGCTTTAAGAAATCACTTCTGCGGCCGTCTGGAACGCCCTTCTTTCCTATATTAGGAAGCCATTGGAGCGATGCACTTACAAATTCTAGAAGTGGCTTATTGTGTGGAGATTTTGAGCAGTCAACTACTCTAAACGCGTCGTTTTGATTCTAAATGTGGAGGGAAAAACCGGAGGACCCGGAGAAAAATGCACGCGATCACCAGGGAGAGAGAAACATTTAAACTCGAAATATAAAGGCGTCAGGGTCGGGATCGAACCCATGACCTCCAGGCAGGGTTGTTAACATCTCACCACTGCGGCGCCTGCCATGGGGGCTGTTTAACCGTACTTCACCATACCACGCGAGGTAGTTAACATCAAACCGGTAAACATCCCGTTCTACAAACTGGGTGAATCCTTCTGTAAGTTACAAATCTTTGTGAAACTGCCATCGCGTGAATGAAGCGCAAACTCCGTTAGGATTTGTCCTCGACGGTCACTTTTAACCTCGTAAAGTTTACCCAGTGGATGCTATAAAATCATAAATGCGTCTCTAGTTCTTTTGGTAAAGTCACGTAGATAGAATAAATAATAAAAGAACACGACGTTTCGGTCGCAACACAAGCGTCCGTCACAGGTGAGAAAGAATGATCTGCTGTTGTCGCTTTCTCACCTGATGACGGACGCTTGTGTTGCTACCGAAACGTGTTCTTTTATTATTTTTTCTACCTACGTGACTTTACCGAAAGAACCACAGAGTATTGATTCTTGCAGTCACGAAAGTTTCAAATCAAGATCATAAATGTGTCGTTAATGCACCACCACCCGACGCAGCTAATGAGTACGGTTTGTCGCATAAACAAAACATGCCAATTACTTACTTCTTCAGCACACTGGTATGTTGGAGAGTAAACCCGCAATACTGACAGTTTCAGTACTGTTACGTTTCTCTGGTGATTACAACTAGCCTCATCAGGTGATTTTAGCCAGAATCGTGAAGAAGTCTTGCTGTTTCTGACAAGTGCACAGGTATGGATCACGTTACCTGGGTTTGCTTCAATTTCGACATTTATTTTAATCTCCCAACTCTTGTCTCGTTTGGTTGAGTTTCCTTAACCAGTCTAGTCCATTGATCATCCTTTCTTGTGCTCTGTCCATGTCCAATCCCACTGTAAGCAACGCAAGGTCTGAAATTCATGATTGTTCCCCAATCCACGTGTTCCCTTTCCGCCTCTTGGGAGTCATTTACAGCAGCATGCATCTCCCCACACTCCTTTGTGTACGTCCATCGGTCCGTGTTTACGATCCGTACGTTGTGGCAGTCGATAATGCACTGACTGTAAAACTGAATTCTTTAGACGCGTTGCTTTTCATTATTAAATGCGATGTCCTCCTAATTTCATAATTTTAATCCTGTTGTCTATTATTATTTCTCCCTCCGCATCTTGCTAATTAAGTCGTTTAAGGTGATTGCACTCAGGGTGGTCTTGTCAAGATAAATATATATAACAGTAATTGAGTCGTGATTACACAATTGAAGTCTTTATTAAACTCTGAATGCAACATCAAACATTACCCTTCAGTAACAATAAAACAGTCTCTCTCTCAACTGCATATCAACCGGTAAAGTCACGTAGCTAGAAAAAATTGATCACGACGTTTCGATCGCAATGCAAGCAATCGAAACGTCGTGATCTATTATTTTTCCTACCTTCGTGACTTTACCGAAAGAACCAAAGAGTATGGATCCCTACAGTCACGAAAGCTTCAAATCAAGATGGCATATCAACCGTCTCGACTGTCTCAAGGTGCGCACTACTAAGCTTCTATCACCTGTTGACGTTACGAGAATGAGGCACATTTTCTACAATCCACTTTCAATCATTTCCCTAAGAATACAAATATATACGTGGTTTGTTCTCCTCCAACGCGCGTGTTTTCATAACGCGAATTGGATATAACGCGATGACCGTATTAGGGAACACATTTTTCTATAACGCGGATGCGAATTGGATATAACGCGATTCAGTGAACAGAACTATGTTGCGCGAATAGGAATAAGCGGTTGTACGGCTGCCTCAGCGTAACATCGCACAAGGCTATGGGATGCTGCTGGATGCTTCTGGATGCTACCCACGCGCCTCAGTCTTTGTTCAGTCTGCGTACGCATCTCGCACGTTATCGCCGATTGTGCTTTACCCTATACAGTATTATATGTTACTTTTTATAACGCGAATTTCTCATAACGCGGCGTTCTTGAGGAACGCAACTACCGCGTTCTAGGAGAACAGACTCTACTCCAAGTGTTTCCCTCTAACAACTATTTATATTATTTAACAAACTTGTCGTGGACATGGGCTTGTTTTGCTCATATTTCATAATTTCTCATAGGTAATTTCCATTGATTCGTAATTATTTTTTAGATCATAGTGTATGTTATGCCTTATTTTTACTATAACCATCCACTACCCGATAGATCAAATAAAATGAATTTGTCACTTGGGAAAATATGCCAATTGATTTGCTGTTTCAGCAGACAGGAATTTGTACAATATTATGAACATTTTGCTTGGTGATCTAACCTAAAAGAAACCAATTATAATTCATATTGGTCGTGAAAGACTACGTGTAAAATTCGTTTCCATTGGTTATTATAAGTACCACGAAATCTGAAAATCTGAGATGGTTAATATTTTCTCTTTTCATCTTTACTTATTTATTACTCAATTTAATTTTTGAAAATATGTTCTGAAGATGCTGTCAATAGCCTTAGTGACAGGATGTATCTTCCTCACCTTATTTATCTTCTTATTTATATCTTGCTACTTTCTTTGTAAAATTTACAAACAAGTTTTTATAATTTCTCTAAATATATATGTATTTTATTAAATACCTTCGCTTATCAGAGCTTTGAAATGCTGTCTCAGTTTCCACTTAATCATAACCTACAAAGCCCTGGCCAAAATTAAATGACACTTATGTAAACTCTTTGGTTCTTTCGGTAAAGTCACGTAGGTAGAAAAATAATAATAGTGATCTATTATAATAATAGTGATCTAACACGTTCCTTCGGACTGGGCAGGTAGGAACTTGGTTGGACAGCGCATTCGTGCGATCCGTGTCACGCGGCGCAAGCTACATGGGGCGGCGAGTCACGTGGTGCTGAGCCTGCCTGACGCACTCTATGGAATACAAATCGAGGGCGTGGCTATGCACGACAGACAAATAATCCCTGGTGGGCAGTGTTGAACTGTTGTTCCTACCTGTATTATTGTTCTACCTACGTGACTTTACCGAAAGAACCAAAGAGTATGGATTCCAGCAGTCACGAAAGCTTCAAATCAAGATTGACACTTATGTAATTGCGATGACACACAACTGCCAGTGCTGCTCACCAGGGGTTCTAATGTGCCGAGGTCTTTGATTTTGTTGCCGCTGAGGTGCAGGCTGGTGAGCTTCGGCGCTTTCTCGGCAAGGACCTCCAAACCTCCGGAAATCCTGTTGTCGCTCAACTCCAGCTGTGTAACACGAAAGTAATCGTCATCGTAGTCATCAACATCATCATCATCAACGCAATAAAAATTGTTCGCGCCATCAATTCTGGCCAAAAGAAACCTGTTGGTCGGAAAAAAAGACCTAAGCTAAGACAGACCCAAGCTAAACATACTGAAGATAAAACAGGCCTAGACTCAAGCCTATGCTAAACAGGCTTAAGCTAAAACAGGCCTACGTTAAAACAGGTCTAAGCTAAAGAGGCCTAATATAAAACAGGCCTAAGCAAAACAGGACGAAGTTATATGTGCATCTAATGCGACGCACGATGTTTGTGTCATACTCTTGCCTATCACATCAGGGAGCCCAGCAACATTCGTTGAACAGGCCACACAGCCTGCTGATGAGACACAAATAAGCTAAAACCCATTCAGGGCTTGCTGCACGAAGAAATGCTAACCTTGCACTGTCTCATTTTTGGACATCGGCTGTCTGAGTTAAATCGCACACGTTCACGACTTGACCCCGTCTTCTACGTGTTTTGCTAAGTGGACACCTTCAGCTCTCTTGCCGAGTCTGGCTTTGAGAGGTTGTCCCTGTATCGGCTGTGTTTGATTTGAAGCCGGTGTGCAGGTTTGAGGGGGGCTAAGCCCCTGTTAACCCCCACCAAGTTAGCGTGGCTCAGGAGGCACCAGGTCTGTTTTTTTCCCACTGCAGAAGTTGAACCATGTCACCGATTTCACGCGCAGTGAAGGAGTTTATACGCATTTCGATGACATGGTTGACGATCCGCTTGAGTTGCAACTCTCTGAATGTCACACGTGATGAACGAGCTGCCCTTGCACCCCCTGCTAGGCCCCGATCCAGATTCAGGTGTGAGGCCAGCGTAGCACGGTTTGGTTCCAGCAAGGCACAGTAAATTGCCAGTGGAAAAACCACCCGTAACACGAGGGCCCTGCACTGGCTCGGCTCGTACGTGCCAGTGCGAAAAGGGGTATAAGAATAATAATAATAATGATAGCACTTCTCACCTTCTTCAGCTTGGGCAGCTTGGGCAGATTGGCGAGACTGGTGAGGCCGACGCTGATCATGCTCAGGTACTCCAGGGCAGAGAAGGCATCCGTCAGCCCCTCAATCTTTCCGTCGTTGGAGCGGCAGTTGTCCAAGACGAGCTCTATGACCTAATGAAACAATTCAACCAAAAATATCACTCATTTACCACGCCCTTTGTCAATATACTGCTGGATGAAGGTTTTCTCAAGCGTGTCAGTGGTGAGGGTTGTTTTACCATACTTTACCACGCTCGTCAGCGCCATTTGATAAAGGGGTCTGGCCCAGGATGTGCTCAAATGCCACCTGTTACAATGATGTTAACCATGGCCAGGAATTACAAACTTGAATAATGGGGTTCATAGCCCAGTGTGAGATGGACAGTAAGGGATGGCGGCAGCATGGGAAGGCCTTCCCCTTGAAAATATATATTTTTATTTTACCAGTTAAGGCCCACTGAGCTGTATAGCTCTTTTTCAGAAGCAACTTGGCCACAAATGATCGCTCAATGATGTGTTTTTTCATGTGGAAATTTATAGCAGCCAAATACTCTGAACACATGTTTCTAAATGTGGAGAGGAAAACCAGAGGACCCGGAGAAAAATCCACTCGACCACGGGCAGAACATGCAAACTATAAATATACAGGCGCCAGCATCGGGATCGAACCCATGGCACCTGTATACCAGGTGAGGTAGTTCATATCTCACCACCGTGGCGCCCGTTTCTCCCCATGGATATCCAGTAGTGGATAAACCATGGTTCACGACGACGGTACTCATTTGAGGTGGCTACAAACCACGATTTTTGTCTTACAGTTTTACACCATAAATGGGTTCCCGTGGATACATGATTACAAATTACTCATGAAGAAAATCCAGACGCCGGCACCAACGACCACAGGCATCGCGTAGGCGCAAGCGAATAACCGAACGCAGCGCCCTGTGTCCCCGGGCCAATTAAGCGATGGAGGTCATGTCTGCTCGTGGACGGTGACGGATCCAGCATGCCCCTGCCGCCCGCCGCTGCAAGACCACACGCATGCTAATCGCCCACGGGGGAGAGCAGCGGACGCAGCAGCGGCGGCGGCAGCAGCAGAAGTGGAAAATGTTGATCGCATCCAAGATGCCTTGGAAAGACGGCCGCGTTGCTCGGGTTTGGGCGGCAGTCAAGTCGGGAGAAAGCTGGGGCTGCTTTCGTTAGGGCAGGGGAAATCAGGTCCACTCAGTCATCATCAACGTGTCATGATCTATCCACTGATGGATGAAGGCCTCCCTACCAAGTGGACGTCTCCCGCTTGCAATTCAATGCCGTGGAATCATTGCACTCCTGCACCTCGCTTGTTCTCGCAATCTCGCCTTTGGCTGCCACTACGCCTTGCGTCTCAACGATAGTCTATCATCCCTGATAGCCATGGCGTGTCAAGGCGGTGTCTCATTTGCATTTGTTCCCTGAACCTGTGTGTTCCGCTGCCGAACATGGCGGTATCTCCCCAACCAGAGCTATCGCTGTCTGTCGTTTACAGCGTGATACCAAACCATCGCATGACAGCGAGTGAGGGAAAGTGACAGGCTGAGGCTGGGTCAATGTCCATTGAGAGAGACAGACCAACAGCACGTTGCCAAAGAAGCCCTAACTTCTGTGTGTCATCTCTTGAAAGGACATCCTTGGTTTGTCCTCCGATGAGGATATAATTGTACGGTTGTGTTTGCATCTGCGTTTGCATCTATGTTTGTATGTGCATATGTATTAGTAAGGGGAGTGGTGGCGCAGTTGTTAGTGTGCTGCACTACGAGACCGGCTGCCCGGTTTCGATTCCCCCTCACGGCCACAATCACCGGTCACGATTATCTGAACCGGTCCTGGGCCTCCCCAGGTCGACTCAGCCTCAAATGAGTATTTGGTGCGATGCGTAAAAACATCGCCACCGGGGAGACAAAGGCGGCCGGGCGTGGTGCTGGCCACCCACCCCCCTCATGTGCCGTGCCGGCCTTCATAGGTGCTACTCGCTAACAGCACTTGCCCCAACAGTCTGTTACAGACTATACGGGGAATCTTTGTCTTTGACTCTCTAGTGTGGTGTAAACATGCAGGTGGCTGGCTGAGGCGCTGTCCACACCATCACTCGTGCTCTGTTCTGGCATGAAAAGGTGTTAACTAACGGCACAACACGAGCCGACAACACCAGATATTCCCAGACAATCTCCTATCCAATTACTAACCAGGTTAAACCCGCGTGGCTTGCAAGAGTTGTCGGGGTAAGGCGCATTCACAGCGATGCAGGTATAGAAGTTTTGAAAAATATAATTTTAAGTACACAAAAATATAGTTACTGCAGTATTGCTGGTCATGAACAAGATACATTGTTTGGTAAAGTGTAAAATATACATTTTCATCTGTGCTATATATTGAAAAACTAAAATCTTTTCCACTCAAAGTAAACAGCACTTTGCCAAATTACAGAAAAATGTAGAAGCCAATGACTCTCAAAAGATGACTTTACCGAAAAAACCAAAGAGGATGGGGAATGGGTTGATTTACCAAATAAAAGTAGAAATGTAAGCGGCAGGACAGAGCGGTGACAAAATGCAATGTTTACAGAAAACGTTTACCTTCCAAGGTTACGTAAGGATTACAAAACGCAGCGGATAAAACGGGGCATCGCACCGAATAACTTGTGAACACAAGAGCACAGAGAGCCCTTGTGTTAAGAGATCGATTTCGTGATTTTTAAAACCGCATACTTATTTTTCATGTTCATTTTTGGCGAACGTTTTTAAACCCACAGAACCCCTGACTGTTTCTCTCCGTCTGATTCGTTTCTTTGTCGTGAAATCTGCCAATGCCTCAATCACTTAGCAAATGGTGGAAAAAAAATATTCAAAAAATCACCAAGCTTCAGTGATCCAGAGGTTTTCTAGGCATGTGAATATTCGGGATGGCCAAAACACACAGCGTGATTCAATAGTCAGTTACACTGCGCTGGTGTTGTTGTATAGCGTGGGTACGAATCCAGGTTTCAGCCACCCGTGATTAAACTGGGTCGTCAGGGGTGGTGAGTTGATGGTTTCAGGCCAGTTATCAAAATATATATTAACTTAATTTGGTGATTTTCAAGTTATTGTATGTGAATTAAAATAACTGATTTGACAATGTGTTTCGTAGTACATGTGGGTTAGTGCAGCATTTCTGGTGTGCATGTGTATTAAAAAAACAGGTCACTTTAACGGATTATAGAAGTAGCTCTGCATATTCCTCTTCAGCTGGCCATTCTCTAAACAAACGGGGCAATGCGTTTGTTTAGATTCTTCATGTCGTGCCATGACGCCTATAGCACAATTGAGATACAATTGGGGAGACAACACATGTACTGTATATGTGTAGAATCAATGTCAGTTCAAATAGAAATGTGGTGCCAATCTACATTGGCAGCCCTGAGCCAGCGGTAGAAATTCCACAATCATTTGATGGGAGCCAGACCATCCATATTTTGCCCAGCAAATGAGATATAATCATAGTTGTGTAAATCATAGTAGGCAATCATAAGTGACATATCCTCAGAGGGTCAGAGATATGATTAACAAATTCTGAATATGGTCCAGCAATGGAAAATGTAAGTCGCACTCATTACACACAAAGTGCTTGCTTCAAATGAACCACAATTCCTTGCTGACCTCAAGGAACACAAACTATCACATGAACTCCGGTCATCCTCGCAGCGGGATGTGGCTCACCATCGAACAAAGACGGCCACCGCATCGCGCGGCACTTTTAGACGCGCGATGCGGCCGTCTGGAACGCTCTTCCTTCCGATATTATAATCCACTGGCGCCACACACTTTTAAATCGAGATTGAAAACTCATTGCTTTAGAACTTCATTGTGTTTAGTTTGTTGTCCTTGCCCCGCAACCTGCGATTAGCACGGTTGGCTACATACGGTGCAAAAGAAGTTCAACATACACATATATACAAGAGCGACGAAGCTTTGAGCGAGAGGAGCGTGCACTCGAGGGAGCTGCTTCCTCATCGGTGGGCGCTTGTTTGGGATGCACGGGGTTGTTATTTTGGGTTCGTTATTTTAGATAAAAAATTTCCGGTCATTCTCACAATGGGGCTTTTGGCTGGCCATCGAACAAATACGGTCACCGCATCGCGCGCTTTCCGATGCGCTTCGGCAGCCGTCTGGAACGCTCTTCCTTCCGATATTAGGAAGCCACCGAAGCCATGCACTTTTAAATCTAGATGGAAAAATAATTTCTTTAGTGCTGCTCTTTGTGTTTAGTTTTCTGTCCTTCCCCCGCACCTCCGAATGGCACGGCTGGCTACGTACGGCGCGAAAGAAGTTCAACGCACATACGTACGAGGAAGGAAACGCATCAGCTGGTGGGAAAATGCCGAGACAACTGGACGGGAATTAAGACCGCTCGATCATCTGTCATGGACATGAGCCCCTAGCTCTGTGTGAATAACACTACCTACGTAGGATGGATAGAATCACAACGATGCATTGTTAATGACAGGCAGATGGGCACACGCCCGGAGTTATATCATCAGTGGGGCGTTGGGTGAGCAGAGAAGGAGGGAAGATGAAGGCAATTGAGCCAGGGATGCGGAGCGGATCAGGATCAGGCAATGGAGCGGATCAGGGTGAGATGGGGATCAGGGCAGTGGGAGGGAGGCACCAACAAAGCCCTGCTCGGCCAAGTGCGTGAATGGTGTGTGTGTGTGTGCATTAATGGATGTACGTGTGTTGTTGTCTGTGTGCATAGATTTTGTGTGTACCGTGTAAATGAATGTGATGTGTGTGCATGTGTGTATGGGGAGCGGTAGTGTAGGGGTTAGCGCAATTCCCGCTCACGGCCAAATTCAGTGACGATTATCTGAACCGGTCCAGGACCTCCCCTAGGTCGACTCAGCCTCAAAATAGTACCTGGTGCGATGTGTAAACATTGCACCTTCATAGGTGCCCGCTAACAGCACTTGCTCCAACAGTCTGTTACAGGCTATACGGGGGATCTTTGTCAGTGTGCGTGTGTGTTGGACTCAGTCTAAGCGAGTGCCTAGTGCAGGTACATAAACTATGAGCACTGGGGAGACAAAGGCGGCCGGCCGTGCGTGCTCACAAACACGACTTGCTCCAACCACCCTGCCAAAGGCTTCTGCCGTGTCCGCGTTGTGCATCAGCGCGCGCGCACCCCCACCAGCTCCCCCCCCACCCTCTCGCTAACGAGGTCATTGAAAGTCACCCCTGGTGAGGGCTGCCTGGGATTTTA
>CM025621.2:12225738-12250702 GCA_014621495.2 Entosphenus tridentatus | reverse complement strand
CCCCCCCCTACCCCACCGTGCTTTGTCTCGACTGGTGGCATGATGACGATGATGGCACCATCCATTCTTGCTGTGAATTAAACAAGAATCCACCAGATACGTGGTTTTGTGTGTTTGTTCCAGCGAGGGGTGGGAGTGTGTTTGTGTGTTACACTCAGCACTGGTGCACAATTACATCCGTAAACATTTGGTAAGAGGTCTGCACATGTGTACACATTGCATGTACTGTATAGTTACACAACGGTACTGTATTACTGTGCGTTCACATACTGTACAACGACAGTACACATACTGTACAATAACAGTGCACACTGTACAATGACCGCACGCATACTGTACAATGACAAGACTGTACAATGACAGTACACACTGTACAACAGCACACATACTGTGCAAAAACAATGACAGTATACACTGTACAGTGACAGTACACACTGTACAACAGTGCACACTGCAATAACAGTACCCACTGTACAACTGCACATACTGTACAATGACAGTACACGCACTGTGCAACAACTACACACTACAATAACTATACATACTGTACAATGGCAGTACACATACTGTACACCATTACGCACTGTACAATAACAGCACACAATGCACAATAAAAGTACGCACTGTACAATAACAGTACACATACTGTACAACAGCACACATACTGTACAATGACAGCACATACTGTACAATAACAGTACACATGTACAATAACAGTACATACTGTACAATGACAGCACACATACTGCACAATGACAGTACACATACTGTTCAATGACAGTACACATACTGTACAATAACAGTACACAGTTCAATGACAGTACACACTGTACTACGACTACACACTGCACAATGACAGTACATACTGTACAATGACAGTACACATACAATGACACTACTATACACATGCCACAGTACACATACACAATGACAGTACACAGTGATACACTACAGTGCACACACAATGACACAACCACCATACACACACGTGTACAGCATTATGCATTAGACACGGACACATTGCACATACACACACAGAGCACGAAACATAACATCATTAGACACAAACTACCAGATTTATATGTTTAAATAGCACACACCACCACCGTATACACACACACAAGCTAACACAATATAATAAGTGACATTAGTACTGGTACAGTATTACAAATGTATTCGTACGGCAATGGAATTGCGTTAATAGGTTTAAATGACACACGCGCAACAGGTAATTCGATTACAGATAAATGTTTATACACAACACACAATGACACCACGATACACACTGGCGCTGTTGTGTAGAATGACACACGCACACCAACAGTACATAATACAAAGATAAAGATCCCCCGTGTAGCCTTAACAGCATCACCACACCCGACCGCCTTTGTCTCCCCAGTGGCGATGTTTACTACACGCCGCACCGAGTACTCGTTTGAGGCTGAGTCGACCTTGGGGATGATCGTCACAGGTGTTGGTGGCCGTGAGCAGGAATGGAACTCTGGTTCGTGGCGCAGCGCGCTAACCACTGCACCACCGCTCCCACTTAACAACAATAATAATAAGACATAATAATCGATATACACCAGTGTTCACAAAGACAAAGATCCCCCGTATAGCCTGAGCATACTTTTGGGGCAAGTGCTATGAAGGTCACACGCCACCCGACACAAACACAACGTGATACCACCACAATATATACACGATAGACATAACACCGCATGCACACACAATGATACACACCACACACACAATGATACATAACACAACGCCACACACAATGTGATAACCACACACAATGACACAACATCACACACAATGTGATGACCACACATGCACAATGATACACAACACACACAATGTGCTGACCACACACAATGATACACAACACCACAATTATATACACAAGGCATGAATACAATACCACCCACAACACACTGACACCACACACACACAAACAATGTTGCACGGTATACTTACACAATGACACAAACTAACATTCACAAAAGACAATCACTATGCACAATCACTCAATGATATCAGAAGCACACGCTTAAGCAGGCATGTACATGTCACACGTACACACACATGCACGCAAGAAATATACACAAAGTTATGCAAGCAAGCACACACGAAGCAAGGTAGACACAAAGCTAAGACTTGAGCAAAATATTGGTTATACACACACACAGCCCTACATAATCACTCAAGCATACACAAGCTAAGATGTGCACACAAGGCGACTATGATAGAATTGCACACAAACAAATTACAGTAATTGATGCCGTATATCAATGTTAGGATAGAAACAATCTAAGATTTACACAAACTAGGTTATGCAAATAAGATTAGACTGCAGCAAATGCATGTGCATAAGCCAAGACGTACAAACTAAGATGAATACATACGATAAACACAGCAACAGTATGCATACACACCAAGACATAATATACACACACAAATACATTGTACAGTCAAGCATTAGGTCGGGCAGGTTCAAACAGACTCATCCTGCACTGACATTCACTAAGTACACACAAGTAGTACACACGCAAAGACAGACACAAACTATTATATACATACGATACACTGATACATAAACACGTATACATGCACACACGTTGACATACATCTGTATCATATAGACACAAACTAAGACTTTTAATTTACATGGGACATACAGCACACAAGCAAAGGCAGACACACCATAACATGCCCAGATGAACATTATAGGATACATGCCCATTCATTATTGCGAGACACAAGCTGAACGCACAATAATTCAGGCGAAGACAACCACACGTGCATACACAACGACACCACGCAAGCGAGCGAGAGCAATGGACACGGGGAGACACTTAACGAGCCGAGATTTACAAACAGGCTTGGGCATGCACAGCGACAGAGATACATACACACACAGGCACATGCTGTTAATACTACATAACACTCATAGGAATGCACAAGGTTAACACATGATAACACAAACATACAGGCTTGGACATGCACAGAACAGATATGTACAGAGTCACATACTTGTTAATACGACTACATAACACAGGCATGCACAAGAGTGACACATGCTAACACACACAGCAAAGACACGTATTGCACAATCACCCAAGACGTACACGCAGGATGACGTGCACACAAGGTTAAGATGTATGCAGTACACTGCATTAATACACAACACACACAAAAGGTTTACGTGCTTGTCAACAGTACGAAAGCCAAGACACACAACGAGATGCAATAACTCACATGCAGAAAAGCACATTGGATGTCCGGAATATGATGCAACATTTTTTTTTTTGCCAAGATATGCAGTGCACACAAGCTGATGATATATGTGTACAAGTCAGGCTAGGTGCACATTGAGACTACAGTGATCACGTGGAGTGTGGAAGGTCACGGAACAGATGACCCCAGGGTGCTGTGGTTTGAACCGAGATGACTGTCAGATATTATAGTACTCACCCCACACACACATATAAGATCATTGGGACATGCACTCACTCAAGACATACACAGCACAAGCAGAATAAGAATGCTCTTAGGTTTTTTCGGTAAAGTCACAAAATAATAATATAAATAAAATAATAATAAATGAAATTAAAGGGCCACCCCGTGATTTAATTGATTTATTTTCATTTCTTATTATTTTATTTCTATTTTTTTTTATTTTACCTACGTGACTTTACCGAAAAAACCTAACAGGATGAATCCTTGCAGTCACGAAAGCTTCACATCTAGAACAGAATAAAAATCTCCCCCCCCCCCACAGATGTCCACACAAGCTAAGATGTTCCACACCAGCTTAAGACACGCAACTGCACACGATAATAAAGAGATTTAAATGTGCAGTATATACACCAATGTCAGGATATCTGCTGCAACGTAATGTTTAGACGTTCTGCAAATTAAAAAAACAATTAACATCCAGATTGTTATCAAAATTGTGAACTTGTCATCGTATGAAAGCGAGTAAAGGTAAAGTCCCCCCGTATAGCCTTTAACAGACTGGTGGGGGCAAGTGCTCCTAGGTCGGAAAGGCTCGCGTCCAGCAAGCACGCCCGGCCGTCTTTGTCTCTCCCCCCCCAAATGTGTAGACACTGCCCCAAGGCACAGTCCTAACCGCTGCGCCACCGCTCCCCCGGCGCCGCGCTAACCGCTGCGCCACCGCTCCCAAGCCTCGAGTGGCAACAACAACAAACGAAGGTGAGCAGTGGGAAGTAAACATCCGTGTAAACAAAAGTTAACTAACTAAATCCAACCCCCCCCCCCCAACATCGTACACACAACAAGACTCTACAAATAGAACTTAAAACGCGAAGTCACTTTAAGATGTGTTCTTGTTTTTGTTTGTTGTTTGTTGCACCCGATTCAAGAGCCGAATGTCTCACAGGGCTCTACACATTCACCCAAATACACGAAACTGAACGCAGTGAAGGGGGCAACGCAACGTTAAACAAAACTACCGGACGCCAATATTCACCGATCGATAGTGAGTCGATGGAGGCATTACAACACATCACGGTCACACACGCTGGACGTCTGAAGGGTGCGATGTTTCTTTATTGTTTGTGTTGTTGACAGCAGCAGAAGAAGAAGACACTTTGCTTGTACAACAATCACCACCCCCACGAGTAATCACCGCGCAATTTGACATTGGATGTCGACATCCGCCCCGTACATCGCACGCGAAAAAGAAGCGAATGCATGCATCGTCGGAAGATGATGTTTTCACACAGACACACGTGTGTGTGTGTGTAAGTGTGTGTGTCTCTGTACACAGACACCGACATACGTAGAAGAAGACGGCGTCTATGGGGCACCGCATTACACACTCGGCGTGTTCGGAGTGCGAGGCGTGTTGCTCATGGTTCGATATCCACAACAGACAAAGATCCCCCGTGTAGCATTGACAGCCTGTCGGGGCAAGTGCTGTAAGCGAGCAGCTGTAAGGGCTGCCGGCACTGTGGCACACACGAGGTGGTGGGTGGGTGCCCAACACTACGCCCGGCCGCCTTTATCTCCCCAGCACTGGCGATGTTAACACTCATTTGAGGCCGAGTCGACCTAGGGGGAGGCCCAGGGACCGGTTCCGATAATCGTCACCGGTGTTTGGTGGCCGCGAGCGGGGATCGAACCCGGGCGGGCCGGGGTCGTAGCGCAGCGCGGTGCGCTAACCGCTGCGCCACCGCTCCCCACTACACACACGGCCACATGCCCCTCTCTCTCACACACACACGGGGCTCTCTTGCGATTTAAGAACCCGGCTATTATTGTGTCATATCGTGGAACGCTCCAGTGTCTCGTGGTGACAACAAAGCTGAGACAGCTGCTATAAAAGACGGCTTAGTGTCTAGACTTCACGCACATGGAGGTTATGTGGTTAGTGGCGGTGTGCTGCCGAACGCTCTCCAACACACACACATATATATACAGTGCATCTATCTATACGTAAGCTCCACTCGTCTTGCACATGTATAAAGGGCTACCCCATGCACGAGTGAATTGTGCAGATGACGGAGCACTCTCCTCCCGCTGCAAGCCGCGTCGTCAACGGTGGAATGATATTGGTGGTGGTTGTTGATGTGCTGTGAAGATGATGGTGGTGGTAGCGATGACGACCTCACCTCGGCAGGAATCCTGTTCCTCAGCTCCAACTGAACCCTCTTCTTCATGTCCATCGTTTGATTTCGGAGGTCACAACCCACTGCTCGCAAATAGTGAATTTTTTTAATTTGCCAGGAACCTCGGAGACCCCGCGTCACTCCCAAAATAAATCTCTCTTCTCTCTCCCGTTTAGCCAGGGCACGCGAGGCAACTTGGCGGTACGGAGCCGGAGCCAAAGGGGGGCTGCTCCCTCTTTCCGAGGCAGCCAGGCACACAGATCAAGGCAAGGTTTGTCCGGGGGAAAGTGCAATACCGCCACCTTACGAATACTGCCCTCAATTGGCAAAGCAACGCCACTTCAGCAGAAGCCAGCCAGCCAGCCAGCAGCCTGTTTTTTTTTTTACAAGTTTTCCATAAAAATTTTTTGTTGCTGTATAGTTTCAAAGTTTTGCACGGAGCAAGTTTTAAGTATTTATTTTCAGCTTGTCGATCACGTTCCAATGTATTTGTTAGCCTCTGCTGTGCTCTTGTGTTTGTGAGGTTGCAGATTCAATTCGGGGGGAGTTGGGTTGCGTTCAGAAGTTTTTTTGGTGAATGTGAACATGTTCATTGGTTAACCGATTGTGCGTCCAATTTCACAAAGCCAAAAGCATCGATCACAAAAGCAGTGCGATTAGTGTGTGGTTCGTGATCAAAATTTTTACAACTGATAAAATTGGATGGAGAACATATACAATGTATTTCTTGCATTTAAAAAAAGTTAAGAAAATGCAAGTGTATTAAGTTATTCAATAGCAGGTCACATTTATTCCAATCTGAAACCATATACTTTAAATCCAATTTATGTTTTATATACATTCTACAGTTGGCATTTATTTCACCATTTAATATTAAGGCAATTTTTATTAGTTAACACCGATGGCCAAATCACACCCAAATGTGCCCGATCGCATACATTCTCTCGGATGCTAAGCAGGTTTAATCCTGGATAGGTGCTTTAATGGACGGTCACAACTGCATGTATCAGGTGTTGTAGGCGGGTGTGGGGTGCAGCAAAATCAATTGCTGCACCATACTATTTCCGTACATGCTCGCCAGATTCAAATTTCACTGGTAAGCGTAGTGACGCACAGTCAATTTGCACAGCGTTGGGAGGCCCTCGTCAACGCGAGAAGACTGGCAAGATCTAAAACCCAAACAGAGAAGTCAGCAGTTCTGTTCACTGTTGTGGCGCATTTAATCACCTAAACTTGCCTCCAGGTGTGGCTGTGATGAATAAACTTCAAAACAGTAAAAAACAACTCATCACCTGTTTACAATCAGAGCAATACAATAAAAAGCCGGTGAAGTTATCCAACATTTTATTTACACCAGACGGTTCTGCATTTTGATAACCAAACATTAGATAAGAGTAGGATGGTCTATTTTGCACATTAAAATACACGCGCATTGGTTAGGGGCGATACCCATATGCAGGCGAGGACAAACACAGACTCTTGTGTAACAGCAACGCTTAGCAAGGTTTGGGGGTAAAAACAATTCTTAGCGTTCCCGTGGACCATTGTGGACTTCTCGGTGAAGGCGCCATGGCATTACTGCGCGGTTAATCGTAGAAACCCTTTAGTTGCGCTTGAAGAAATTTGAGCGGAACTGTTGAGTGAGCTGCAGCTTTCTTGGCATTGCTTTCGAATTCTGAATGTTAGCGAGCCATCGCCGTTGGCTTGTTTGGCTAACACTCGAGTTCGCAATTGGAAGGTGGTGAATTCAAATGGCAGTCAGGGGTCACACACTGGGTTCACCGTCACCACTGGGACGATAAAATAAGTATCACCTCTAGGCATGTAACGATTCGTCAAACAACAGTTTCTTGCACTCACAGAACATGCATTAAATCCTGTGCGTGAGAACAAGTTATTATCAACTTGCAACTGGTTCACGTGATTTCTGCAGCCACTAGAGGTGCTACAATCACCATGATGTAAAATAAAAGATCCTGAATTAAATTGTGATCTTCATAAAATTGCAAGGCAGGCAAATCGTTACATGCCTAATCACTGTGACGCGATAAATGAACAGCATTTGCCCTGCGGATATTGACTCCCACCATAGGAATGTGGAATTTCTAACGTTAGCTCAAGTGCTGCCAATGGAGATAAGAGCGCCCCCCAAAATGCCCACGCCCCCCACCAACCAACGTTCGTTTGAGCCGGGAAAGCCACTTCGACGTTGTCGCTGCATCCTGCAACGAGAGACATCCCCCCCCTCCTTCCCAAGAACTTTCATCACATGTCACATGATGGTGGTTCCGTCCTTGAGTGTGCCCAGGGCGTCCATCTGCTGCGTGAGCGCGATGACTTCGCGGTAGCCGGCGCCCAGGCCGGACATGTGCTGGAAGTACTCCTCCTTCTCCACCTGCACCGTCATGTTCGACACCCCGCACTCCTTGAAGACGGCCGTCACCTGCAACACAGCGCGACGTGCATCGTGCAGCACAAACACGTGTCCCCCGTTAGCCTTCCTTGGGTGGATAGAGCCTCGGTGAGGGCCACCCCGAAGGGAACCAACATCATAATTTGGATGTATGTTTGTTGAACCTCTTTCACACCGTACATAGCCAACCGTGCTAATCGGAGGTGTTAGGGGAAGGACGACAAACTTAACACAAAATTTTTTTTTAAAGAAATTAGTTTTCAATCTAGATTATTTAAAAGTGCATATAGCTCCAGTGGCTTCCTAATATCAGAAGAGCGTTCCAGGTGGCTGCAGAAGCGCATTTGAAAGCGTGCGATGCTGTGACCGTCTTTGTTCGATGGTTCGCCAAAAGCCGCTGCGAGGATGACCGGAGCTTGCGTGATGAATGATGCTCTTTGTCGAGATCAGCAAGGTATTATGGTTAATTTGTAGCAAGCACTTTGTGTGTAATGAGTGCGACCTTAGGATGTATTTGTTCGGCAAACGGAAGCCAATACAGCTTAGTGAGCACCGGATGGACTTGGTCAGATCTTGCAGTACCCGTCACGACACGAGCCAAATAATTTAGTACAAGCAGCTTGCGATCGCACGCAGGGAATTTTATTTCATTCCCATTCCTCCTACTGTGAAAGGTTTCATTAAAATGTTGATTCGATATTTTTAAATAAAAAGGTTCTGCTTTCTTCACCTCCTTGACAGATGTTTGTAATGTTGAAAGACCCCCAAAGGCTATGGAACATGGGCGTACAATTACGTGGAACATAACGTTCTTGGACCATAGGGCAGCCCCCCCAACGGTAGAAGGGAGTGGGAGGACAGAGAAGGATATTGACCTGGCAGAACAAAAAAACTTAACCCCTCCCCCAATTATAAATCGCGTTTGTTATTGCTCACATGGGTGCCACCCATGTGTCAGATCTTTGACATTCCTGTACAATGATAATGGCACAATAAACTTTTTGAAGTGAGAATAATTGCAAATTTAAAGGCTGACTCACTTACCAAAGAAACTGCGATAACCTATGATTTTGGTTCATATTTGAAAAACACATCAATAATGAGTCTACGAGCAAATGGGGTGAATGTCAAAGCACTGGGCCTGCATTTGCCTATATCTTGAGATTTCAATCCATCCAGCACGATATACACACGGTTTTCAAATGTACAAGTGAAATGAGTTTATAGTCTAAGCACATTCTCCAATGACTGTATGTAAAAAAATACATGTTTTTTTATTTAGCATATTCCAGTTCTGAGCATGAATGTTGGTTTGATTGCTAAGTGAAGAACACTCTTCGGAGGGCATATAAAGGTGTCCCTCTAGAGTTACGTATTGTGTGATGTCCATTTCCTGGGTCCTCTCACACACTGCTCATAGTGAGATTCAGATTAGACACTTCTCTAATCTCATGAATGACTGCGATGGAATAAAATCAAAGTAAAATATCTAAATAAGAACAACAGCCAAGTGTAAGCGACATGCAGAAAAAAGTTTGGTACTGTAGCAGCAGGAGTTGTACCTGTTGCACGACCCGCTGCTCCACGACTCCCACTTGCACCTGCACGTGCAATGTGCCCGCCACAACTGCAGCCGAGTGCCTCCAGAAGTAGGGGTTACGGTAGGAGAGCACGCCGTCCACGTTCAGCACCTGACGGAGACAGACGTACGTGCGTGTACGTGCGCACGCGACATCAGCTGTACGAGACCTGACAATAATACCGATAAACCATTCAATAGGGTTGTAAATGATTTGTCAATTAAATTGCATTATACTGGTAGGATCCTCCTGGTTACACCAGCCCACAGGGGATTATTGTGTCCGTCGTGCAGGGAGGGGCTGGGTGGGGAGGGGCTGGGTGGGGAGGGGCTGGTCACCCCGTGGTGTCCTTATAAAACTCAACGTTTAACCTACTCACGCCGGCCTGTGCCCGCCCTCACAGTCGGGCATATTTGCGGAATACACCACGCGGCCGTTGACCCTGGCCATTGACCGAGCAACCCAACGTTACTACATGCTCCCTCTGCAGGAATGTGTTCTATATATATTTAAAAAAGGGAAATTTGTGAATGTGTGTCTGTTCGAAATGTTTAGCATACTTCTCAAAATGCAACAAACTTGAAATTTGGCATGTGGTTAGCTTCCAGACTGTACACAATGCAAAAAGTATAAAAATAGACTTTTGTATTTTGGGGGGGGGGGGGGCGACGCAATAATGGATATATTTTGCATGGCAAGTGAGCGGTGATGTCTCATCTGTGATGTCACCCGCATGCGGCAGCGTCACGCAGTGTGCCTGTTGACGTCACGCATCCCCCCCCCACCCTCCGCGTAGGCCGTGTATTAATCCAAGACAAGAATCCAAGTCTCGGGTGAAGCCGGCTAGTAAAACTAGTTATTAATAAAAATTGGCATGTGTAAGAATTGACTATTTGATTTATGTGCTATGTTACGGTGTGCAGTGGGTGATTAGCGCACTACAATACGAACCTGATGGCGACCCGAATTTAATTCCTGGAGATGGCTGAAATCCAAAACGGTCAAGGGGCCCCCTAACTTACCAACCCGCACTGGCTAGCGTGGCGAAGTATGGTCAAACAACTCCCAAAAATGACACGCCATGGGGAGGCCTTAATCCAGCAGTAGATTGACGAGATAATTATAAAGAGGTTATGTCATAAACAATTCCTTTGACTCACGCAGTCCAACTAGTTGAATTCAGTTTACAGCAAAGCATGCGTCAGATAGCTTAGTTGACTATTGAACGTGCAATTGCTCCAGGGCAAACGGGCTGGAGGGGACTAGGGGCCCAGCTAAGCAGGGGGAAATCAGACAGCTGGGAGGGGTTGGGGAGTGGGTGGGGGGGCATTTAAATCCTTGCACCAGGGCCCACCATAACAACCGCACTCTGCTCCCACTGTCACTCCGAACCTTGTTGAGGCCGTTGGCGAGCTCGCGTTCGCACTCTGGGGGGCAACGGAGGACGAGCACACGGCACGAGTCTCGCAGCAGTGGCACCACGCTCAGGAAGATGAGCACCGAGATGAACAGCGAGCAGATGGGGTCAGCGGCCAGCCACCCGAACTGCCTGATGAGCAGCGACGAGACGATGACGCCCACGCTGCCCAGTGTGTCGGCGAGGACGTGCAGGAACACGCCTTTGACGACAGCGGCAACGTTCAGAATCAGAATGTTTATTTATACTGGAGGAATTCGATGAGCAGGGGACGGTCAGAACGTTCCAACAACAAAAAACACGATAGGAGTGCAAAGTATAGGAAAGGTAAACAAATAACTTTAGAATAAATATATAAATAAAACTATACTATGTTTTATCTTACAAGATAAAGCCCACTGAGCTGTTAACTTATTTTCCAGAAGCGACCTGGCCACAAATGACAGCTCAACAAAGAATGTGGAATGTTATAGCAGCAAAATAACCTAAATAATCAGGTGGTCGGCATAACCCAAAACATAAAAAAATAACATACGTGGATTATTACGTGATGTTTTACAACACACGTTCGTCCTCCGAAGCATTAGATCAGAGATCACATTATCCACCACCTCCCCCCCCTCTCTCAAAGACTGATAGGCTGCGATGAGACCACGGGGCTCGGACAGCAGCTCTGCCTCACAATGAAGGTATTAAGCAGGGCCGTTTATTACATGTGATACAAACACTCAGGACAACTATGGCAAGTGTGCACTCCTCGCCACGACGTCCACGCACCTCTCATGTTGGCGTTGAGGCCACCACCAATACCACCGCCGCCACCGCCGCCGCCGCCACTCTGCCCATGCGAGTGGCCATGGCCGTGACTGTGCCCGTGGTCCGAGTGGGCATGGCCGTGGTGCTCCGAGTGCGAATGACCGTGCTCCTGGTGGCCCGAGCAGCCTCCGGCGCGGCCGTGGGCGTGGCTGTGCGCATGGCTGAAGGCGCAGATGCCCACCAGGTTGACCAGGAGCCCAGCCACCGAAACGGGCTGTGACGCGCAGATAAAACAAACGGACGTGAGACGTGAGTTGTACGTGCGAACCTTGGTGGGGGGGGGGGCGTTGATGAACAAGTGGTGCGCCACCGACTGCAGCGATCGCGCACGTACGGTGAGCATGTCTGTGTTGATGTGCGGGGGGTCGACCAGGCGCCCGATCGACTCCAGAAACACGAAGAAGGCGATGACCATGAGGAAGAGGCCGTTCACGAACCCCGACAGGATCTCCACTCGTCCATAGCTGCGTGACGGCAGTGAAAGCCCATGTGAGGCCACGGACGGTGCATTTTATCACGAAAAACACAAATTGGTTTTGTTAAAACATTTTGACCAAAACATTTTAAAAATGTTACACTATCTCCCCACATGGGTTATGATTTGAAACATATTGAGTATGTGTTCTTCAATTACCCACCCAACCACCCAATGATTTGAGGAATTGTCATAAATAATTTGAAAAATCTATTTTTATCCTGTCTGTACTGTCTGCCTATTTTTTCGTGACATTCGTCCCCCATTGCCAGATTATTTGGGCACCGCAGTGGCGAGATGTTCACTCCTTCGCCTGGCATGCAGGTGGTGGGTTTGAACCCGACCCCTGTTTTTTTTTGGAGTTTGCATGTTCTCCCTGTCATCGCATGGATTTTTCACCAGGCGTTTAAAGTAATCGACTACTATACATTTCCACATAAGCCACTTCGTTGAGCAATCATTTGTGGCTTCTGAAAAAAGAGCTATAAAACTCAGTGGGCCTTACCTGGTAAAATAAACGGTAAATAGTTCACCCAAGCTTTTGAACAAGTAGCTTTAAGTCTATGGAACAATTTTTCCGGTATCACGATGAAAAAAATACGCTTTAACCCTATTCTTTTTTAACATTCTGAAAGTCATGCCACCTTGGGCAGAGCTCATTTTCGCTTTGTTTGTTGCCTACGTGCAGCGGCCATGATGTTGTTGAGGTGGCATTTGCTTGCCTGCTTGCTGTGCCTCACCCATAGGAGAAGATGCGAGTGGGCTTCCAGCGTGTCATGAGGGCTGCGAAGAGGCCCAGCACAAGTGCCGAGCAGTCAAACAGCATGTGGAAGCCGTCCGATATGAGGCCCAGGCTGTTGGTCCACACTCCGTAAAACAGCTCTACAAAAGTGAACATCTGCCAGTGGAGAATAACGAATAATGTAAAAATATTAATCCCCGACAAGTTTTCGAGAACCTTGAGACTAATTTTCCGGAGGGTCCTGCAATGGAGACAAGACAATTTGGATTCGTAAAGCATCTAGACGCAACTCAAGATGCTGTACAAATGCCAATATATTTGATAGAAGCAGTCAGTTGTAGGCAGAGGCAAAGAGAAAGGTCTTGAACCTAGATTTCAACGGAGGCAGGGAGTCAACAGCACAGATGGTTTGGGGAATTGAGTTTTAAACTGCGAGGGCAGCAAAATAATTATCCAAATGAGAATCGGATCATTCCATCTTACGGAATATATAGCTTCACGTAGGAAGAAACCAAAGTACTTAAATAAAACCTATTAAGCGCATGTGGGAATAACATGGGAGAGTACAAACCACTGCACCATCGCTTCCCCCATACACACTCGCAAACATTCCCCATACGGTTACACAGAATGCTGGGACAATGCTGTTGGAGAGCATCTATTAAGGCCGGAACCGCAGACAGCGGAGTGGTGTGACTGGCACCATGCACGACCGGCTTTGCCTCCAAAATGATGAAATTTAAACACACCGCACTAGGTGCTCATTTAAGGCCAAGTCGACCAAGGTGTAGTCCCAGGTGACCGGTCAAGATATCCGTCACCGATGTTAGCCATGACTGGGAACCGAACTTAGATTACCAGGTTCATAGTGTGGTGCACTAATCACTGCTCCATCACTCAACCAAGCACACACACACAAAAGCCTGCTGTAATAGTGCATCGTATGCACTCACACCATAAGCCATGCTTTTTCACTAATCCTCCATGCTCTGTAAATCCACTGGCTCTCTTTTGGCTGGAGCAGCATCGGATTAGAGGGGAGGGGGATATTGTACTGTACTGCGGGAACATAACACTGAGTGGTAGCTCTAGGAAGAGCATGAATTGAAAAATACTTACGTACAATTTAATAAATTCTGTAAAGCGTCTTGGAATAAGGCGCTAGATAAATATAGATAAGATACTCAACAAGTTTGCCATCAGCATTGTTAATACTATCATTGACAGCGCTAACACTACCAGGGTGATTGTATTGTGTCATCTGTATGGCGTTTAACCACCATACTACTGGGGGTTAAAACCCTTCCCTTTCTGCTTATTCTCACCCACTGCTCTGCTGAAGAATTCCCTCCCCGTATCTCTTTTATTTTTTCCAAGATGTTTAAAATCTTGCTCCATTCAACGAACGTGTGAAATCTTATCCATTGCTACTTGAAAAGTGCCATTGGTTGCTGGCCGCTTGGTGTTTAGGGCCTTTGGGCCGTGCTCAGTAACCGTGGGAAGAAACACATTACATATGTAAAATCACCATCATCATGATCATCAAAAGTGCTAACAGCATCATCGTAATCCATTGTGTCGTCACCTCTATTATAATTCACAGCATTAACACCTTCAACCAGTCGTGGGTTGCTCGTTGCAGATGATAAACACCATTATCAGTGTCACCTACCACCTTTGCTGTGAACAATGTTATTGCCCTAATTACGAGCATAAACATATACTTCTTTAATGGTAATAAACATCAATTGATATTGTTAACATCTTCATCAGTAAGTTTTATTAACACCTTGATCGTCAATGGTATTAACATCGCTAATGACAAAGAAACCGGGTTCTTTAGGTACATTTGTGCTCGAAATACACCTTGCCAATGCAGTCCCTTGTATCGGATATCTTGGTAGAACTGATAACCACTCCACCCCCAGAAGCCATTGGTATTTTAAACCAACCAATTGGCCTAGCCTTCCTGCCACATTCCCCTTGGAACCAAGCATGAAAATGACATCAAATCATCGATTCAAATCATGATAGTCACGGACCATGCATCAATTAATGTGAGAAAAGATTATTTTCTATACATGCAAAATACATACTAACATTACATGTAGGCTACGGCTCATGAAGACGAACATGTCCACAGAAGAAATGAGAGGGTAAGACTGGAACAAGAAACTACTTTCTTGCACAGAAACACGACCAAGAAATTGTAACACTTCATCAAATCGCTGGGATGGGTGGGGGTGGGTAGGTGAGTCAAGTGTTGAGAATCATGCCAAGTGGGGCTTAATTTCTGCTGGATCTGTCCAAGGTTGACCACCCAGAAAATATGATCACGCTCGGCACACTATATCCACGATACACCTGGCTATGTATTGCCGTGGCTATTAATCACGTGCCTACTCTAGTCTGCCTCTGATAAGCCCCTCCAATTAGCATGGTTCGCTATGTACGATGCGAAAGAAGTTCAACATACAAACATACATAGCACGAGCGGTCTGGACGGAACATTTTAACACGTAGGCTTTCGCGACCAATATTATTCATAACATAGGTTTTTGGGTCAGATCGCGTTATTTATAAATGTGTCGTAACCCTCCACCACCCGAAACGGTCATTCTTGCCCGATGAAGCTGATTGTAATTATCAGCGACACGTCGTACTCAAATAAAAAAATTCTGTTGATTCTCTCTACAGCACACCGGTGGGCTAAAGAAGTGAATTATTTTGTCTTTTGAAAAACGTGACGCATTTTTTACTGTTTGGCCGTGTCGGGTGGTGGAGGGTTACGACACATTTATAAATAACGCGATCTGACCCAAAATTTGGTGGGGAAATTCCAGCCCCTGCTGACCGACTCGCCGACTTGTCACACGTACCAGATTGAGGCAGAGGAAGTAGAAGATCTGGCGAGAGTCGTACTCCTCCAGGATCTGCTTGAGGCAGTCCTTGATGAAGCGTGGCAGGGAGTGCGACGTGTGCTGCAGGGCATCCCCCATGAAGTTGTAGAGCGGCGTGCCCTCGGGGGAGTAGCCCACGAAGCTGCCCTTCTGCCCCCGCTTGCTCGGCGACGACAGGATGGCGGTGGCTGCGCCAGACGGTGGCACCGCGGGCAGGTCAGTCGGTGACCAAACGCAAAAGGGCAAAGGTCACAAGGCAATGGACAATTCGTGAGTGTGGACGCTTGCATTTGGGAGATTCTCTCAATGTACATTCCATTGCTGGATGAGGGCCTCCCCACGCCGCGCAGGTCATAAGGGTTATTTGGACCATACTTCACCGCACTGGTCAGCAGGGAGCATATATGTAGGAGTTTTGTACTTGTAGGAACCACCTGGTTACACCAGCCCACAGGGGATTATTGTGTCCGTCCGTCGTGCATCCAAAAATGGGAGGGGTGGGGCTGGGTGGAGAGGGGAGGGTGGGGAGGGGCTGGGTGGGGAGGGTGGGGAGGGGCTGGGTGGGAGGGGTGGGGCTGGGTGTGGAGGGGCTGGTCACCCCGTGGTGCCCTTATAAAACTCAACGTTTAACCTACTCGCCGGCTTGTGCCCACCCTCAGTCGGCCATACTTGCGGAATACACCACGCCGCCGTTGACCCTGGCCATTGACCGAGCAACCCAACGTTCCTACCAGCTCCCTCCGCAGGAATGTGTTACGTGTCCTACCCAAGAATCAGCTTGCATTACCTTCAACCTGGACATCTTCTCTAATCCATGTTTCTCTGTCACTCAATGTAATTCCAAGCATGCTTCTTTGTGCACTTTTCATTTTTTGTTTCTTGTGAATGATATGCTGAAGTAGACAGGACGGGCCGATTCATTCCTCATCATCAATCTAAATCTGAGCAGCCCTACTGAAGAAGGGCACCCATACCAATCAGTTACTCGGAGAGACGCCAGTCAAATTGCGTTCCCTTCAACCCGTACTAACCAGCATTGTGTGAGGTATGGTAAAATCCACCCCCCAACCTGAACCCATGACCGATGCACTTAAACCATGGCAGGATCGTGAGAGTTAGCAGTGGATTGACCATGGCTGATGATGACGATAATGTATGTATGTATGAATGCTGAACTTCTTTCGAACCGTACGTAGCAAACCGTGCTCGTCGGAGGTGCGGGGGAAGGACAACAAACTAAACACAAAAAGCAGCTCTAAAGAAATTAGTTTTCAATTTAGATTTATAAGTGCATAGCTCTAGTGGCTTCCTAATATCGGAAAAAAGTGTTCCAGACGGCCGCAGCAGCGCATTCGAAAGCGTGCAATGCAGTGACTGTATTTGTTCGATGGCGAGCCAAAGCTGCCGCTGTGAGAATGACCGTAAAAATGTATCTAAAATAACAAATCCAAAATAACAACCTAGTCCATCCCAAATAAGCGCCCACCTATGAGGAAGAAGGTGGCGCTGACAGCCACGCCTCCAGACAGTACGTGCTCCGTGTCGCCAGGGCCCGCGGGCCGCTCAAAGGGCCGCAGCGTGTCGGCGAGCGGGTGCCCCCAGAGCCATGCGAGTGCCAGCGCGCACGGCACCAGGAAGACGGCGCTGAGACGGGTGCAGCGCGCGTTCTCCAACTTGGCGACGCACACCGCGTCCGCGTAGTAGTCCAACACGCACACGGTGAACACCACCACCAGCAGTGGCCACAGCAGCTGGCCCCATGAGCCGACCTTGTTCTGCGGCGGCGGGGGGTGGAGGGAAGCCCACGCGGGAATGTCCACGGTAACGTGTTAAGTGTGTGTACGGCTCCCTTTTGTTAATCCACTGCCGGGCTGTCACGCTTAGCGACCAAAAGGGGAAGAACGAGGGGGCAAAGGAGAAAACGCGACGCCGTGGGTTGTCATGTACAGCCATTTTGTCAAGTCTGAGCCCCACTACCGATACGACATGCGGAAGCACTGATGCGGTCGTGGACTGACTTGGTTTTCAATCTATTAACCATTACAGGACTCCTCTTATCAGCCTATTAGCCGCAATTTTTTAAGAATAGCTGGAGTCGCAAGGCAAATTCGTCCCGGTTATCTACGGGTTATTTGCATTTTTATCTCGCAAATTAGTGGAGTAAAATTGTGAAACAATAAGATCCGCGATTTGGGTCCCCCACATTACCGTTAATAAGAGGAGTAATCCCGTACATGCCTAATAACCCAGGTTTCCATTGCATGACATAGGACTTCTTCACAATTCTGGCTAATTACCTGATGAAGCTGGTTGTAATCACCAACAAAATGTCATACTCGAATCGTAAATGTTATGGGTTTACTTTCCAACACACCGGTGTGAAGAAGTAGTAACTATTTGGCACGTTTTGTTTACGTGACAAACCTTGCTAATTGTCTATTGTATAGTGGCAGGTTTAACACATTTATATTTACACAATCTCACCCAAAAAAAACCTTTATTATAGATATTGGTTGCGAAAGCCTACGTGTTAAACTGCATGAGATAGTTAACCTTCCCGATCTCTCGCCTGTTTTAGTGCAAGACACTTACACGTCCAAACAACCTAACAGTGGCTACAGCAATAAACCATCACTCCAGCAAATGAGCGGGACACAATACCGACGTGAACAGCGCTGTCGACATCATCGCAGTCGTACCTCCGTGGTGGATGACAGCACGAGTGCCCAGGGCAGCAGCAGGCCGGCCGACACCAACGTGGAGAGGGCGTTGAGGCGCTTGCTGCCCCCCACCTCTATCGAGAGCTTGCGCGAGGCCACGTGGTAGCCGACCTTGAGCAGCAGCGTCAGCACCAGCAGCAGCACCCCACCCTGTGCACAACCGCGTTCACACTCAATGTTACCACCGCCGCCGGGGGGCGTTACAAAAAGGGGGCAATAGGTGAGATTCATATCAACCGGATGTGCCACACTAATTACACTCACAAATATGCAGGGGATAACGCCTGTGATCCAGAAATGTGGAGGGCGTTAATTGTTGGTGGATCGCAGAGATTTGTAAAACTCCTAACCTTGCCAGGCTGAGAGGTGGCGATTACATGGCAACATGGTAAATGTTTGTGTACCTCTCTGTATGGGCCTTTGAGTGGATTTTCTCTGGCCACTTCCATTTGTTAAGCAATTTGTCAAACACCAGAATGGACCAGCAGTCTCCAGAAAATACTTGAGACTGAAGGTTTTTATTTATTACAGGTAAATGACATTTTCATTACTATGTATTTTTTGCCTTCCATTATTAGACTGCAGCAAAGCAACTTAATTACCTTGTGATCTGCCAGACCCAGAAGAGAAATGGCAGTGTGCAGCGCATGGGTCAAGGCACTGTCGTGATGGTCTTCAGCTGTGTACAGGTTAAGGAAAAGAAACATCTTCCAAGAAGTCACATCGTCAACAGCATTACATGCTTAAGGCTTATTAATAAACGAAAAAAACACATTCCTGCTGAGGGAGCTGGTAAGAACGTTGGGTTGCTCGGTCAATGGCCAGGGTCAACGGCGGCGTGGTGTATTCCCCAAATATGGCCGACTGTTAGGGCGGGCACAAGCCGACGTGATTAGGTTAAACGTTGAGCTTTATAAGGGCACCACGGGGTGACCAGCCCCTCCCCACCCAGCCCCACCCCCCACCCAGCCCCACCCTCCCCACCCAGCCCCTCCCCACCCTCCCCACCCAGCCCCTCCCCACCCTCCCCACCCAGCCCCACCCCTCCCATTTTTGGATGCACGATGGACGGACGGACACAATAATCCCCTGTGGGCTGATGGAACCTGGTGGTTCCTACCAGTATACATTCTAAACATTATGCAAGTAAATATTTACATGGTGAAAAATGATCTCGCCCAAAGTAAACACTCATTAAAATGAAACATTAATCAGCCGAAAACATCTTCAGAGGACTGCAGAGCTTGGGCAATTGTTGGCACCAGCTCACCACCGAGATTCTGCCTTCCAGCTTGTCTTTGGATCCTCAGTGATTGCGAGATGGAATTTTAACGAACGACGCATAAAACGAAACGTTACTATCGTTGTTACAAATGGCAACAAGTAAAGGAAGCAGTGAAGCTGCCGCAAGACAATAACAGGTGAAAATATCTTATATGGCCCCATCATCTATAAAATACAACAGAAGGGAAATAAAGATGAGTTAATATAGCTTTACATCAGAAGGAAAGTGGGGCATTGCATTACAAACCTGCCATTGTGCATTCTATAAAACGTTTTTATTTTATTTTATCAGGTAAGGCCCACTGAGCTCTATAGCTCGTTTTCAGAAGCGACCTGGCCATAATTGATAGCTCAACAAAGTGGCTTATCACGTGGAAAAGTATGGCACCTATAATTAGCACGGTTGGCTACATACGGTGTAAAAGAAGTTCAATATACGTACATACACAACAGCCAAATGCTCTAAGTTCATGTTTCGAAATGTGAAGGGAAACCCGGAGAACCTGGAAAAAAATCCATGCGACCACAGGGAGAACATGCAAACTCCAAATATACAGGAGTCAGGGTCGGGATCGAACCCACGACCTCCTCTATACCAGGCGAGGTAGTTAACATCTCGCCACCGTGGGGCCCCAATTCAATTCCTGGTCATGGCTAACATCAGCGGGGAGCGATACCCGAACCAGTCCTGGGCCACCCCTTCACCAACAGCAACTTCTGAGCATGGCAAAGACAAAATAAACCCCATAGCCATGACAGCATGCAAAGGCCTTCATCTAGCAGCGGATTTACAATGGGCTGCACACAATACAAAAACACACACAAAGGCTTTGCAAAAGGATACGATGCTCTGCAATTTTTGCCATGAGGTCATCGTTGTCGAACAATAACAGGCAGATGACACCGATGATGAATAATACAGATCCTCTGGTCTGTGGAAATAAGGACAATTACATGAGTAAAATCCTCAGCTCTCTGGACCTCACGAATTACACACATTATTTGCATCTTAAATAACGGCATGGCTTTTAACCTTAGCAGGGCTCCCGGTGGAGCTTGTGAAGAGAGTGGTGAGCAGCGATAGCACCAGGAGGTCACTGTGTTCAAACAGCAAAATGGTCCTGAGAAAACAACACCAATAATATTTAAAAAAACTTTTTTAAAAACACGCTTTTATGAAATGTACTAGTAATGGCAGAACTCCACGACTCCAGGAAGTGACCCCGAAGCTTGTCATAACGTAAGGGACCGTGGTGATTTACAGCCAACGTCAGTTGAGCGTGGACAATTAGACCCAAGCCGAAACATAACATATAAAAAAGAATGTTTACAATTTTTTTAATGATATAATATAGTATTGTCATCAGTATGACATCATTATACCAAGTTTGCAGTCAATACCACATTGGGAAGTGGGTTAAAATAGACTTACGAGATTTGAGGATACAACAACGACAACAACAGACAGTGAGTTAAAAGAAAGCGTGTATAAAGTACATCACTGTAAAATAAAATACTAAAAAGGGAATTGACCAAACATCTCACTTGACATACCTTTCCTTCAAATGAGTCACAAGACTTTAAAAAGTAAACAAAGAATAATATTATTACATTATTTACAAAAAATAATGTTGTCCATTACCTATTTAAGCCCACTCACCACTGTTAAGCTTGAGCAGTCTGAATGGAGGGGAGTTGATCAGCGACATTTATATGTTCATGTTGAGGTTGGTAAGTGAGCAAGTGGATGGCTTCAGCGCATCCTGGTAAATATCTTAAAATCTACCAGCGACTTATTGAAACGGGTAGTGGTGTTACTATGTGTTCCACGATTTTAGATTGGTGACTGTAGTCATATGCCATGGGATGATTTTATGTGACCACATAATGTTGAATAACAGATTTAAGTAGAATTGCTATATTTGCTTTTGGTAAAGTGACATCTAAAAGCACTCACCTCAAGGGCCCACAAAGTGCAAGGCCGTAAAACCACAGCAGCGACACGACACAGCCAAAGAATGCGTTTCGGACAATCTTCACCCACTGTAGAGGAAAAACATGTTAACAATTTCGCTAAGGTATATCTTAAACATAACCCAGACCTTTTTAAATTAACGTGCAGGATCGAAACATGTTGTTTACACACCTGTCTCCGAGTGATCCTTTTGCCAGAAGAGAACGGCTTTTGGAAGAACAGCAAAAAAGCTGCAGACCTGAAATTACAATTCCTTATTTACTTATCACACAGTGGAAATCAATATTAAGGTTAATTGCACTAGCTTCTGTGTTTAATCTTAGGTGTCAACATAAAATCCAGCTGGAAGAACAGTGGCTAGAGCACACAACTCCAAAACAGAAGGCCAACAAGTTCAAATCCCAGTTCGCACTTGACTCAGCCCCTATCATGACTAAAACCATTACCATTTTGTGAAAGGTCAAAAGTTGTACGTCCTCTGTATACAATAATTTCTGCAAAGTACATTATGTAGTTCCACCAGTGACTCAGGAATTTAATCTGAAGATGAACACCAGCTCACACTCTTCTGAGTAGAACCACTGACATTTGAACTAATGTGCAGCTGCAGAACGATGTATTAATCAGATGTGACGGCAAATTCACGAACAGCGGTGAAGTACGCATGTCTGCAGACACTCACCCGAACTTGACCAAGAACACAAACTGGACAATGTTGACCACCCTCAGCAGGTCGTAGGCTTCGAAGAGGCCAATACATTTCAACAACTTCGCAATGGCCAACAACACGATGTACCTTGCCACCCTGAAGGTTCAAAAGACAATAGGAAAAAAATCACAGCTTGTTATTTCACCAGAAATTCGTCCATCACAGCGCAGGACATCCCAAAAATGTGTGCACCACACCATTGCTCGTTTGTGCTGGGAAATATTTTCACCAGTGCGTCTCTCCATTGACAACTGAGAAAAATACAATGTGTTTCCTTAGATGAGGGTGGGAGAACATTTTCATCGCTGAGAGAACATATCTATTAAATACCTTTGGCAGACCACACATTAACAAACGCCTCATTCAAATGTCGCTGCAAGAGACCCTAGCAGCAACATGTCACTGCGTACACTAAGATTATAAAAAAACAATGTTTCCACGTCGAAGATATTCCAAGTATTGTAAGCAAATATAGTGCGGCTACGGTGCTTACAGAGCCAGACGTTTCATTTATGGGCCGTTTCAAAGTGGAAAGACTCGTGTAGGCACCAACAGACCGTAAAATTTTAAGTATCTGGGCCATGAGGCAAAGGGTCCTGTCCCATTCCTTAGAATTGTGCTAACGATTACTGAAATGATGGTAGCTCACGCCTGTAATGCAATGCTTTGGATGCAATGTTTGGGCTGCAGGTTGCCCAAAGTGGGCCAGATTTTCAGACACGCCAGGGGGTTCGTCTGTGTGGACAATGTCGTTTTTGCGCGGTCAGTTTTCTACCTTCGATTTCAACCGATACACAAAACATCTAAATGCAGCAATCTACCAAATACCAATATCAATATCTGATAAGCATACGACAACGCGGACTTACCCAGAATTGTGGTTGCTCCCAATCGACCCCAGCTTGCCGCTGGAAATCACGTTACTGCTGTATTTTTCTTCCATGGTCGCTTCGTATAAAGATGTCGAGAATCGTAAATATGTATTATGCTTGTAAATATTGTTAAATAGTTGTGCCTTCTCACACGTTCGTTACGCCCCTTGTTTAGGTTTCAGCGCTCTCAGTGAACCACTAAATATTTGAGGTCTCCTCTGCAATAGACCATCTCAATGGAATCTCACTTCGTACATGTGCAGTATATATACACACGCAGATATATGTACCATTAAGGTATATGTAAATATATTCTATTACATGTGCGTACGTATATTTATGTAATTCAGTACGTATATGGATTCTAATGCAACACGGATACGCTGTCAAACTACTTCACTACGTCGATCAATCATCTTGTGGGGACACAGAGTACTAACAATAACGTGAACAATTTATTAATATGGAAAAACGCGAGTTATGGTGACCATAATTGTCAAACATTATTTAACATTACAACATAGCGACGCTGCTATTAAGGTGCCACGTAAATGAGACCTGTACACTGCAGAAACCAACGAGATCATTTATTTTGTCGCGACACCCAATTTCTACACAAGTAGCGCAATTTAAATTGTATTAATTCGCCTCAAATACTTTAAAGTCTTAGACGTTTAACACTGGACGAGGCGGTGCCTCTGTGTGCTGCTAACCACATCCCGTGACTTCTTTGAAGCGCAACGGATGCGAGCCACCGACCGAGACGATATCAACAACGAGTATGCGTTAGAACTGCGACTATTTACCTTAATTGTTTTAAACTATTTAAATGTCCCTGTTTACCGGGTACAGTGCGCGGATCCGCGCGTATAGGCCCCGCTCGGAGGAAGAAACGTAGCGCACGCCGAGTGCCTTTTTCCCACGCGCAGATTCACGACGGTCGTGACAACTTATACATTAACATCTATGTACAACAACAAAAACATAATACGGCAACCCCCCCCCCCCCTCCAAAAATGTTAATAACAATGCGACATTATAACTGCTATAGGTAGAAACGCGCCTGTGGAACAAAAACATTAAAACATTTTAAAAATGTAATTTATTTTCAGAAGGTGGCACGAATCTGCGCGCTCGGCAACCGCCGCCGGTCATCGAGACTCGGCAGCGCCACTCGACGCGGTATTTCCCGCCAAATGCAGCGGGTGGCGAGCGCTGCGCGGGCGCCATCTTACTCAGGGGGGCGCCCCCCTCTCTCTAACCCCCCTCTCTCTCTCTACCCCCCTCTCCCTCTCTCCCTCCCTCCCCTCCCTCTCATTCACCTCTTCCCCCTCCCTCCCCTCTTCCCCCTCCCTCCCCTCTCCCTCCCCTCCACCTCTCATTCCCCTCCCCTCTCCCTCCCATCTCCCCTCTCTCCCTCCCCTC
>CM025621.2:12200147-12225338 GCA_014621495.2 Entosphenus tridentatus | reverse complement strand
TCCCATCTCTCCCCCTCTCTCCCTCCCTCCCCTCTCTGCCCTCCCCTCAACCTTCCCCCCTCACCGCCCTCACCTCCCTCATTAGCATAACGCCCTCGGCGTGCTGCCACCCCGCAGGGCAACCAATCCAAGAAGCCGTGGGAATGTTTATTGAGGACTGGAGGAATCTGATGAGCTGTAAAGCGCTTTTGTTGTTTGTTTTTTAAATCGCAGGTGTCCAGTAAAGGGTGTGAAATACACAAATAAAACTAAACTATATCGTGTTATCTTACCAGGTAAAGCCCCCTCAGGTTATTTACTTTTAGAAGCGACCTGTCCACAAATGATAGCATCAATAAAGTGGCTTAAATTGTGTGGAAATTTACGTTCGAGAATACGATATTTGGCTGCTATACATTTCCACACGATAAGCCACTTAGTAGTTGAGTTATAATTTCTTGTGGCCAGGTCGCTTCTGAAAAAAAGAACTTATACAGTTCAGTGGGCCTCACCTGCTAAAATATTTTTTTTAAAGAAAACACTTAAAATACTGTAGTTTTTATAGCAGCAAATATTTTAAAAAATCACGATGGGTGTGCAAAGTATATGGAAGGTAAATCACTTAAATATGTCAATAAATGCTCTGGTTCTGTTGGTAAAGTCACGTAGATATAAAATAAAAACTAAACAATTTGTTGTTTATCATACCAGGTAAAGCCCACTGAGGTTATTAACTTTTAGACGCGACCTGGCCACAAATGATAGTATCAACAAAGTGGCTTAAATCGTGTGGAAACTAAAATGTTATTGTAGCCAGGTCGCTTCTGAAAAAATAAGAGACCTACACAGCTCAGTGGGCCTTACCTGTTACAAAGATGTAAAAAAAATTTCAACAAAAGTAGTTTTTAATTACAGATTAGTGGGGTTTGTTAGACGTTAAAAACCCCTACGTAAGATGGCCGACGTTGTGTCCACCGCACGTGCACAGACAGCAATCGAGCGTGTTGTGGATTTCCATCGCTTCGTCGCAACGGGCAAGAGGCGGCGTGGTTGGTGGTGGGATCGCAAAAAAAACGTGAGAGCCATGCCGGGACTGGATGCGGCTACTGCTGCTGCTCTCGGTTAAACGCAACGAAGTGAGAAGAATCGCTCGAATTGAACGTCAGCGATAATGGAATGAACTCGCCCGGTGGACGTTGATCGTAGCAGGTGAGAGAAGCTCGGATGAGGGAGTTTGAGCTGCTGCTGCTGCCCGGGGGGGAGGAGAAAGGAGAGGATGATGATGGAAGAACCCCGGGGGAGATTGTTTGGGCGGTGTCGCAGTGAGAAGGGGAACTCACGCGGCCGACGTTGATTGTAATTCCCGCTGCTCTGCCCGTCTCGGAGGCTGCTTCGTGAGCGCCGATTACACGCAGAGCTCTGGGTCTCTGTCTTTATCAATGTGCTCCCACAAAGTCCTCTTCGTTGGGCTCTGTATTCGTCTATATTAAGTGGGCCGCGTGTTGTGGCCTCTTATGTGGGGTCGGCCCCATGTTGTCTGGCCTCAATGATGGCATCTCTTTAAATTGGGGTGGGCCCCCCATGTTCTCTCGTCTCTCTGCAATGCGCTGTTAGTTTAAATAGGACAGATTGAATCTGGGCCACGTTAAAATTGTCCCTTTTAACAGGGTCCCGGATTTTATGGGCTCCCAAAATGTTTTTTTAAAGGAACTCATAAAAATGTGCCCAATGTCCCTCTGGTTTGCTATTAAATAGGCCCTATGTCTTCTCGTATTCGCCTCTTGGTTTTTGGACATTTACAAGACAATGTCAGAACGACATCCATATTCATGATGCCTCTGGGGCCGATACTGTACTTTTTGCAATTTTCCAGCTGTTTAAGATGGGGGTCTTCACGTTCTCTTGATCACTATTTCATGGGCCCCTATCCTCTTAAATCTAACACATTGTGCGGGTGGCAATGATACGATTTATACGATGCAACATTTCAACTTCTCCGACCTATTAAATCAAGCCACGGCAGAATGAAAAAGCTACCCCTTGAAGAATTTATGGGGTTAAATGTGTTTTATTTCATTTTTTTCTTTTCTTTTGTAATCCCAGTTTTTTCTTTGGTGTCCTATCATGAGACAAAGTATCGCTTTGGATCTCTCAATCATTTTAATCGGAGAACAGCCCATGGAAGCGGATATCACAGAGCTACCTCTGAGATCACCGCAATAAGCTCCGGTTCGCACAGTAGGGGGCAGCAACTTCCCACTGCATATGAGAGTAATGATAGTCGCATCACATTCAAACCAATATTTTCATTTCCAGCTGTAATGTAGTCAGGTGTTTTCTTTAACGTGTGGATCATTAACAATCTTGAACTCCTGTACCCCTTCCCACCCATAGCTCGTTTTGGAGCGGTTTGAAGTCTCTGGACGTTCGACTCGGCGGAGAGAGTGACACATCGCGCAGAGCGCTTGCTCGCGACGCAGAGAGAAGGGCCATGGAGCTGGCGAGTGCGAGCGTCGTGGTGATCCAGACCCTGACGTGCGCCACCAACCAGGATGCCAGCGTGCTCAAACCGGCGGAGGAACAGCTCCGCCAGTGGGAGATCCAGCCTGGCTTCTACAGCGTCCTGCTGGTGAGCACTGGCGCCAGCTGTGACGCCGACTTAAAGCCATGGACGCACGAGGGCCAGTGTGAATTCCGACTGGAATTGTGTCAGGATTGTAATTAATTTAAATTCGGAATGTAATTGTAAATTTGGAGAAGAATGCTGCATAAATTGTCATAATATTTGACCCCGGTTCTGTTGTACACAAAGCAACCGTTGCCTTCGATGGTAACCAGAAATGTATTCGCTCCAAGCAACTGGCAATTTGGTATAGCAATGCCGTAGAGCGTGATTCTTCAACTATGTTTTCAGGCAGGCTGAATAATAAAACTGGTATGTCCTGGCAGGCCACGTATCGACATCTGAACATCTCTGCTAATATTGATCTCTACAGCTCTGTCATCATAATCGTTGTTTATCTCTATTTCATCTCGCTTGTCTCTATGCGAGCCAATTCCCTTGGTAAGCCATAGCTTTGTGGACCACTTCAAGGGCAGTTGGGGACAACATCTTGCTTTGTGCTGCCAGTTTTAGAGCCCTGGCATAGAGTGATGGAATTGTCTGAAGACTGTGCTAGATGACCAATGAGCATTTCATGGTTGTTAACCTCTTGTGACCTGATTTAAAGTTTAACACTGTCATTTATTATGAAAGTTTCCAGTAGAATTGCCCACTAGGTGGCGTAGCAATCATATTTAACGACTGTAGATTTGGGCAACTGAAATTCCTATCATAGAAAATGTTGCAGAAACCATTGCTGTCATTTTATGCCCGAACATGTACCCCGTGTGTAGTGGGCCTTTAGGTCCTCTTTTGTGGTTCAAATAATTATTACATTTGTATTCAAATATGTTATTTAGATTTTTTATTTTACATGGGGTTGAATGTAGTATGCTGGTCTGGCCTGTTAGCTCAGTGATAGAGTGGCTTGCAGTCAGAAGGTTGCGAGTTCAAATCCTGGTTGGGGGTTCATTCAGTCCATCATTCCCCAGAGGTTGACAAATTGAGAACCACATTGTGGAGAAATCAATAGTGGTCCAATGGAGAGACTTGTCCCCTCCATAGAAATGTGTAATTTCCACCATTCTCTCTGGACTCTAAATAAGAGATCAACACTGAAAATATCTGACTTTTGTCTGATTTGGGTAAGACCTGCCCAATTCACGTGATAACGCAAATAACTTCGAAAATCATGGAAACGCCACTTTTTAACTAGCTTGTGTTGTCCATCAACTTGAGTTCTGGAATAACTGGCGAACTTGCGTGCATTTGAGTCAACTACTTGGCTGTCCAACCAAATTGGAATTTCTCGTACTCAGCCTCCTGTAGCGATCACTCGCTGTTTGATGTTTCCGAGTTAAGAGGTGTTGTTACGGCATCTAGATGCTTCTCTGGTGCTTTGACGGGCGACTGAAGCCTGCTCCCATTGTGTCTGATTTAAGACGATGATTGATAGTATTACGACATTTAGGTTCAAATTGAAAATGCCATGTTTTTAAATTGTGTTTTTTTAGTATGGCCGATTTTGTGGTGATGCACGGGGGCCTTTTGCGATAAGATGTCTTATACAAAACACGAGTGGTGGGGATAGAGATGGTGTCAGAAAAATCATTGGCATTTTTTAAAAGAAGAAAGCAAGTCAGTTTGGCGACATCTCACCGCGGCTTATCTCACAAACAGCTGCTCGGGACCACCGCAGCCCTATTGCCACCATGCTGTGTGTATAATTATTGATCGCTGTCCATATGAAATACACGGTATTTTGGGAGGAAATCGCTTTTATGAACGGACCCACAATGGTCTTTGCAGCCCACTGCTTGCAAGTGTCAGCACTGTTCTACTACTCTGTGGATTTCCTTCATCGGTGAATGCATTGCATTGACCCCGCACTGTGCTGCCATGCTGCGCGTTTGCTGTGGAACAACATCGCTGACGGTTCGCGGCCTAATTTGTGTGGCAGTTAAGCAAGAGGGAGTGCTGCCCAGTGACTGGTATGGGGCTTTCTATCTGCCACTTATTGTTCGATTCGATAAGTGAATAAGTGTTTTGTGCCATCTGCCTTTGAGCCTTCCAGGTCTGTGTTTTCTAGATGATGGCAAAACTTTTTTTTAAATACAGTAAAACCTTGGATTGCGAGTTACTTGGTTTGCGAGTGTTTTGCAAGAATAGCAAACATTTTCAATAAATTTTAACTTGATAAACGAGCGAGGTCTTGCAATACGAGTAGTACGTATACGCTTTGTCTGCCGAGCGTCACGTGATCACAACTGAGCCAATAGTTCTTCTCTCTATTGCTGCGGAATTGTGGGTAATTGTCTCCCATGCTCGGGCTCAGTCAGCGTGCCTCACTCGTATAGTCAACATCTGTGCGAGCGTATACTGTTTACTGTAGTGTTGTGACCACGTGTGTGTGCGTAAAGCATTTTTAAAATGTTGTGTCCAAGTGTAGTGATTGTTCTTTAGTAACTGTACTGTAACAATGCTTTTTAAATCCTTTATATTAAGTTCACTTGCGCGCTTGCTTGCTTGCTTTCGACCGTGCAAATCTTTCGGTCGTTTTTTAACCCACTTCCCGTGATCCAATGGAGCTGACATTTTCCACACAGACTCGTTGTGCGTGACAATTAATGTTCGTGAAATTTTTTTTCCAAAATTTTACACTTTTTAGGACAAAAATATTATATTTAATTACCAGTTGCTTAATGCTGGCATGCAATCATCTGACCCATAGGTGGCAGCCATCTCAATCCAGAGGACGAGAGGACTCTAGCCGCCACGCATATAAAGGATTTATAGTGAAAAACTTTGTTTTTATGGGTTAATTTTTTGCCTCCGCAAAAGGAGGCAAAAGCAAGTGTCATTGGATAGGTTCCTTGTTAAAGTCGCACAAAAAGATTCCAGTGAGCCAACAGATGGCTCCTCTCTCTCTCTCCCTCACACCAGCCACGATGCAATGTAATTCATACATTTGATTCCTTTTTATTAAATTGAAATAATAAAAATATTAAAAGGTATTTTGTATTAATCATTTTTACATGAATATTTTTGGGTTGTGGAACGAATCATCTGAGTTTCCGTTATTTCTTATGGGGAAATTCGCTTTGATATACGAGTGCTTTGGATTACAAACACGTTTCCGGAACGAATTATGCTCGCAATCCAAGGTTTTACTGTATATAAAACCGGGAGAGAAACTGCTGTCTAGTGCAATAATTTAATTATTTCTTACGATCACAATCCATGAGGGCCCCATTAGATTTTTCACAATTTTTTTTAGCAAATCATGTTTGGCAGTGATAAAAAAAAATGCAAACCACATGCATTATCAACACTGACTCACATCAAATAATATAATAGGATAACATTTTGACAGGCAGTATCTTTTATAATTGGTTCTGCTCCAAAGAAAAACCATTGCTCATAACATAAGCTTTGTTATATGTCTTTTTAAATCGTATCAATGCAGTGCTCACATCAGCTTATGATGTACTGTATATATTTTTAGTATAGAGCCAGTATCTTTAAAATGACAGTTATTGACAAATTTGGTGTTTTTGGTCACTGTAGTTTTGTAATCAAACATACACACGATTCATGTGGAATTTATGCCATTTTTTATCGTGTTTCCACTCATGGGGAGATGACAAAAATAAAAAATTAACCCGTAAAAACAAAGTTTTTCACTATAAATCCTTTATATGCGTGGCGGCTAGAGTCCTCTCGTCCTCTGGCTTGAGATGGCTGCCACCTATGGGTCAGATGATTGCCTGCCACCATTAAGCAATTGGTAATTAAATATAAAAAAACGGTCAGCCTCCAAATTGTAGTGCAACTCTGCACTTGAGGCTGAAACTCGAATTCAAACACCCATGGTCGCAGTAGTGCCAGCTCTGTGTCACTGACCTCCGAGCCCACCCGGTCACAGAAAAACAGTAATACGTCTTCAACGACTACTCACCCTGCTCTCGTCGTGATAATGAATGAATGTCGGCAGGTGATAGTCTCAAGTTCCATCTTGAGTGTCTCAGCATAGCTTTTGATGCACGGCAGGTATCAGGAGATACTTTACATTTCCCGTGTCTTTCTTGGAATTTCCAACTCAAACTAATAAATCATTGCTCACCAGCCTCCCCATCACGAACTCGGGAACGGTAATGCACTCGTGTTTAAATTTTAGCCGGCTGCGTGCTACGTTTACTTTGTTTAGATTGACACGTTTGATTCAGATGTAACGCCTCGCTCGTGTTGATAATACCACACGTTGCCCCCTGTTGTGCCTTCGGACTACCACGTCATGGGTCCAAAAGTTCAGTTTGTTTTTCTAACGGAGAACTGCAGGTGTTCCGACGGCTCTTGCACAAACCATTTGACGCGTGTTCACCCCAGTGGTGTCCCGTGTTTGGCACTTGTCCCGGGATCCACCCCCCCCCCCGGCCTTTTGTAACCCTGTGTTTGGGCCCCTCCAGCCCATGGGCCTCAGCATTCCGGGTGGATTCAATTAGCCGTTTAAAGTTTCGGCTCCATCGCGCTTGCATGAAGCGTTCAATCAATAGTCTAGTCGCTTTTTTTTACATTGTTGTGAATGTAGTGGCCTCTAGTGGCTGGAGGTGGGGGGGGGTCACAAAAACAAATGACAGAAATTACACATTCCTATGGCAGGTATCTCCATATGACAAGCACTGTTGACATCTGTACAGAGTGGTACTCATTTTAAATGACCCCGTTCGGTGTGATGGGCTAAGTCAACCCCCAAACATGGTTTTTAACCCCGAAACATTCTGATTGTGAACCCGGTCACTCTACCGCTGATCCACGTGGCCGGATTTTATGTAATTACCACTTATTAATAATGTAGACAGCTGCTGCGTGTTACGTGTGAGTGCTGTTTGAACGTTTCAGCATTTGAAATCAACCTTGGTTTTACTCCAGGTGGCAGCACCGTTCCACCTGCGAGCGTGTTCGTTCCCTACAAGTTTATATGACCATAGGATGGCGCTCGCGAACCGATGCAATGACTCCTCACCCTAAAGGAAGATGTCATAGACTCACACAGATAGCCATAGATTCGCACAGCTAACCATAGACTCGCACAGAAACTCACAGACTCACAACAGAGACATATCTCTCATTGTGTGGCTTGGAACGTAACACTATTGTCAGGAATGAAATGCTTATCAGCAATGAAAAAAAATACATGTTGCAAAGTATTGTTTAATTGATGCGTATGCGTGGTTTTTCTTCCTTGTTTTCATCATAGTTGTGACGATCAATAGACTGTAGGTGGAACGTGTGCAATTGACCGATGGGCTGACTGCCATTTGAGGTCCCTGCCTCATTATCGTTAACGCAATTTAGCAATTCATTACACAGACTGCTTAATATTCATTGATGTAGAATGCAATTTACTGTGCGCTACATTATGAAAACACAAATTGCATCTGGCTTATTTTTTAAAGTACGTAAACTCATTCTCTGTTTTTTTCTTCTCGCGTGTGGCTGAGTGTAAAACAGTCAAAGTAATTTAGCTTTCAAGGTCCAGTTTATTGAGTCAATTAATGGCGTTTGTGGAGGCCACGTGCAGCTCCTCCATTCCTCCTTTAAATGATCTTTGGGGCAGCGTTTTAGGACATATTACACGGCTTGCGGTGTGGATCCGCAGTCGCAGCTGGGGCATTTCTTTATTTACCTTTTGCGCGTGAGATAGACGCAACACCCGTTGCGAGCTCCTCGTATGGTTGAATGCGGTGCAGTGTTTTCTGGTCACATTGAAGCCGGGGGGACGGTGGGGGTGGGGGGTTTCTGTGTGGGGTCGGAAATTATTTGTCTGTTGTAGGCGCCCGTTTTTGTCCACTCTGCTTGCCAGCATTCGTTACAGGGGGTCAAATCCTGGTGGTTTGGAGAGATTTTGCTTGGGATTTAATTGGTTTTCAGGATGTTTGGCAGGCTTTTGGTAGGTTTTGCAGCTCCTCTTGTGTTGTCGGCAGCTCGGGCTTTACAACATCATCCCAGGGTACTCGGTGAGAGTTCGAGTCTCTCTACGGACATTGGTGAATATGCGCTAGCTAATTCATGAACCCCATTTCCAAACCCAAGTAACCTAAGGCATCCATCTAATTGACTTGTAACTATCCCAAGAACAAGTAATAGAAATAGGTGACAAAACCATTGCCATTGCAGCACCATCGTTTTGGAACAAGTTGCAGGGTGGGTCCCGTTCACCACAGAATCTCGGAACGCGCAAGCGTTTGGCGTTAATTTGACTGAGAGAGACATAGCGCTGCTATTTGTAAAGACATTGACCTGTACTCACTGCAGAGAACTGAAGCGATAGGAACGCACTTTATGATTGCTGGTGCCAAACTGTGTCACACGTTCTCCCGCATGGCCTTTTACTTCCGATTTCGTTCAGAATCGATTCGATTCCCTTGGGAATACATTCCGTTCTGATGACGTAAATGTACGTAATCAGAACGGAATCGGAAGAACTGATGATGTACACGTATGTCATCGCAACGGGAAAGGGTAACATCGTAAATCTTCCTTCAAAAAATATCCTGAAGCAGAAGATCAGTGCTGGATACAACTGCATTTGCAGTTGTGATTCGTAACTTTCATCCTGACCCATGTATCGGTAGTTCAATTTTACGTGCAATTTTATTGAGGGACTGTGTGTTGTCTTGGTGTGGTCTGGGACTGTTTTTCCTGTTGTTTGGCTGCATTGCCCAAGTTAGGAATTGGTGTACTTATGCAATTTGAACTTATATACTTGATCTATTTTATGTTTTTGTGTGATTTGCTTACCTTTCCTATACTCTGCATTCCTATCGTTTTTTTGTAATGTTTAATTTTTGTAACTTTCTGACCCACCCCTACTGAATATGTTGGAAAAGTGCTTCATAGCTCATTGGATTTCTCCAGGATAAATACAAATTTTGATTCTGAATTTCGGAGGTGTGATGCGAGCCAGGCTGAGAATCTGCTGGGGCGTCGTTGAGTTGAAGGCACCGGTTCCTGTTAGCCTTGCAATACAGAAAAGGTTAAGATGCATTGGGCTAAATATTTGTGGTTGGAGACTGATGCAGATATCTCCATCACAATGGGCCGTGATGTCTCTGCTGCAGGATGAAGGCCTCCCCGTGTTTTCAAAGTTATCGCGCTATCCCTCAGTGTTGTAATTTCCACAATCAATCTCGCCGCACGTGAGCTGATCTGATGATGGCGGTCATCCTCTTGGGCTGTGCTCTCTAGTTTGCCTGATATTCTGTCACCAGTCTCAATCGTTGACTGTCATCCTTTCCAGTCATGATACATCCTGCCCAGGCAAAGTAAAAAAAAATTAAACTCAATGCGATGTCTCAAACTTATATTTTTTTTCTCTCATACGTTGCCATCCTCTTTCCATCTCCCGTTGAATGGTGCGCAAACACTGCATTTATTAAACTAATTCCTTAACCATTTGCCCTGTGACCCCATGAACCCTGCAGAACATCTTCATGGACCACAGTCTGGACGTGCACGTGCGGTGGCTCGCTGCCCTCTACTTCAAGAATGGAATTGACCGATACTGGCGGCGCCTGGCTCCCAAGTATGCACCTGTCACCCTCAGCATTCAGATAGCCTGGCGGTGGTGGCGCATACCTGTAATTCATCACTGTGGAGGCGGTGAGGGTTGGTGGGTCAGACGAAGCTTGCAAGCCTCCTTTCCCGTGAGCGTCAAGGAGGAGCCCATACCCTGGTTTGCCAACAGAAGGTGGTACAGCAAAATGTGGACTCTTATCTGTTCCATCTGTATGGGATAGTGTTGCCCCCTTGCATGTGTAGGATTTCCCCGGTTGCTCTGGTTACCCGTCCACATGTGTAAATACTCACTGATTGGCCGGCATCATCTTAATATATAGAGGACTGCAGAGCTTGGGAAATTGTTGGCGCTGGCTCACCATGTGGCTGCTGCCTGTCTGCTTTAATGTTTCCCCCTCGTGCCTCTGAATTGTTCTCTCTTCGAGAGTGAGCGAATACTCTGCGATGGCGGCGGCGCGTTACAAGCTGAAATATATTATCTTGGTCGTCATCTGCAACTCCTCCAAATAGGAATTTGTCATCATCGTCGTAATTGGAATTCATTATTAGGAGCACATTGTAAAGAATCATCCACAGGAGTTTTGGTATGAACCACCATCATCGTTATAATCATAATCATCACCATAGGGATTTGTCATTGAATTTCATCATTATGAGTGCATTGTCAATAATCATCGTCAACAGGAGCTTATCCTTAGCCATCGTCATCATCCGGTGCATGTCCGAAGTTGGCGTAATGGGAATTCATCATCATCATGATCATCAGGAGAAAATCATCATCACCCATATCTTTATGTCAATTATAATTTTCAGGAGCACAATGCGGCATTATTATCACCATCATCACCATCGGATAAAATTGTCAGGAACAGCATCGTCATAATTACTCATATTTTAAATAAAAATCATAATCTTCATTATTGGAATTCACAATGAATGAAGTGCAACATGGGTAGCAAGTAATGATCATCACCGTCATACTTAGAGTAGTCAGAATAGTCATCATCAGTCCGTGTAATTGCCGGCTCAAGGCTTGGTTGTCCATTGTGCTCATCATCACCAAGCTGCATTTAACCGCACCGCCGGGTGCTCTGATCCAATGAGAACGTGCGATGGGCGGTGCGTGGCCTCCTGCTAATGAGAACTCGGGGGGACGAATGACAGCACACTACGTCAAATTTATGTAGAGTAAATCCCCGTTTACCGTGCGGTCACACTACGCGTTTTCGCATTAGTGCGGTTTTTTAAATATGGAAAGTTTTTCATTTAACTCGCACCGAGCCTGCTATATTGCGAGTCTGGTGTGTGATGGACTACTTTTCTGAGCGGCGTGGGTGTTGTCATCTTTGTTCGATGATGCTCGGAGCTGGTACCTTACGATGTGTACTGTGGTACACGGTGTGCCTTCCAATTCTTCAGTCTTTGTTCCGGCAGCTTCTTTGTGTGCGCAGCGTTAGCTTCCTTATCTTTTTCATTTACCATATCTCTGTATCACACACTTTATATATTTGAATAAATGACTGTCACACAGCATATTTATAGTATTACTATATAAACAGGACACATTTTAAAATAAACATCTAAAACAAATACAAAAATTGAAATAAAATTAAGGGCTGGAACGGCACCCCCCACCTTTACCGTTATTCCTTACGGGAAAACTCCTGCTTAACGCAAATTCTCTTTATGCGGCAATTTTCAGGAATGCAACCCCCCCCCCCCCGCGTTAAATGGGGACTTGCCATATGTAATTTTTTCAATGAATTAAATGTGAATAGAAGATAAAGATGATGCGTTTCCTACTTGTCCTTGCCCTTCAGCTCGCTGTCGGAGGAGGAGAAGTCGTCGCTCCGTGCCGGTCTCATCGCTAACTTCAACGAGCCGGTCAATCAGGTGCGTCTTCCACCCCGAGAGAAATGGGAATCCTGCCCGCTAATTGGTCGCACGGGAGCATCTATTATTAAAATCCCATTTGTTCTTGTCGGCCGTTCCTGCCTTTTTACATTGGGGGCACGAGGAGGAGAGGGGGAGGCGTGGCTGTCCTTTTTTTTTTCCATCACCAGAAACGAACAGCGTTTTCTGAAACTACTTTTACGCGCCCAAGGATTGTTCAGTTTACGGTTTAATTATATTGGAACGTATCCTCGAGGATGGACGCTGAGAAGATGGAGCGATGCGATGGGCGTGTGTGCAGGTGCTGGGTGGATTGTTGCATCGCAGGATTGTGATGGAGGATGGTGGCTCAGGGAGGTATTCCTCCAGCAGCGGATTAACCATGGCCAATGTTGATAATATTTCTCTGTTGTACTATTGGAAGATTTTGTTATCCATGCCTGTCTGAAAAAATAACTTGGACACCTGCAGATAAATACGGATAATAGGTTGCATTTGCTGCCACGTCCTTGTGACTCCAATCGTCCACATTTCCTGGTAACTCATTTGTGAATAAAACGGGAATAATTTTACAATATCATTATCTACGGGCTTTTGTCAAGCCACCGCTGACTGAGCGCCACCCCATGCAGTATCGAGATTGTGTCACCAGAATTCACCATAACACATAGGCTTTCGTGACCAATATTATGAATAATAAAGGTTTTTCGGTTAGATCGCGTAAGTATAAATGTGTCATAACCCTCCACCACTCGACACAGCCAGTAAGGTTTGTCATGTAAACAATGCGCCAATTAGTTACTACTACAGCCCATCGGTGTATTGGAGAGTAAAGCCACAACATTTACAATTTGAATATGACATTTCGCTCGTAATTACATCCAGTATCATCGGGCGAGTTGCCAGAATAGTGAAGCCATCCACCTGCTTCCGGTCTTAAATAGAGCAAGACGGCATCAGCACTGAACCCATCAGGTGCAGAAATCAGAGGCAGAGGGGGGGGTATTGTAATTAAATAATAGTTTAGTAATCATTTAATTAGTATGTGTTTCCTCTATAAGGAATTGTAATTGTAAGATGTCTTCTTTTTCCACGCGTTTGTCCCACTCGTGTGGGGTCCCGCTGTCCTTGCCAACCTTCTCCACACTGCCCTGTCCTGCGCCATCTCTCTTTCCGCTCCTCAGGCCACCATGTCCGATCATTGTAATTGTAAGATGAGGAGATCAAGAGGAAGTCAGAAGAAGAGGTGGGGCAGGTGGATGACTTCACTTTTCTGGCAAATCGCCCGATGATGCTGGATGTAATTACCAGCGAAACGTCGTATTCAAATTGTAAATGTTTTGGATTTGCTCTCCAACAAACCGGTGGGCTGAAGTAGTAACTAATTGGCGCGTTGTTTACGTGATAAACCTTACTGGCAGTGTCGGGTGGTGGAGGGTTACGACACATTTATACCTACGCGATCTAACCCAAAAACCTTTATTATGAAACTTCACCATGCTGGTCAGTGCGGGTTGGTGAAGAGGGGGGCCTGGGATGGTTGAGACTTCACTTGCTACTGACGTTAACCACGGCGGGGAACCGAACTCCAATGCCATGGTCTATAGCTCAGAGCCCTAATCACTGGGCCAGCACGTGGTTAACAGGAAGAATCTACGCGCAGTTCCACGTCACAAAATGCCACAGTCTTGCTCAACAGCGTAACGTTAAGATAACGACTTCCTTTTGGAATGTCGGATGGTATTTTATTAATTGGCGCTAACTGCGTGTCGTCGGAATTGCCGGTTAGCGTGATGTGTGCGCTCATCTGTCGAGGTCATCGCTTATTTCTGCTGGCGGAGAAGGAGGTACGGACACATTCGTTTTCTCAGACACGTGCGAGGAGCGAGTTGCAGATAAGGCCATGAGCGCACTGCGGGTACTGCGCCACACGGACTTTGGTGTGGCTCAGTGGGAGTTGATAATGGCCATCCCAGAGTGCTGAGCTGGTACGACAGAGATCAGCTGGCTTCTCAAGTGTAGTAAGTTGATAGTCTTGGGCCAAGTTACTTTTCATTCGTCAATTAATATTGGCATAATTCCAGATCTGAGAATTTCAAAATTTCAATCGACTGCCATATGACTTACCTTTTTCAAGGATATAAGTGGATGCACTATCTAGTATGGATTAGAGGCTTTTTAAGGGAATTCAGAAGTAGTCTAATACATTCTTCCAGGGGCTGTGTTCTGATACAAAGGTAATTCACTGCTTGATGTGAGAATTCTGAATGGGACTTGTTTTTTTCTCCATAATAAATCTGCAGCCTTCAAAAATAATCCCAAAATAATGTGCCCTGGAATTTATCCTCATGAAGTAACACACCAAATTTATTCATGGCATTTTTTGTGCTGTCGTGATTTAACAGGTTGAGACCATCAATACGCTACGCTTAAGAACCAGGCTTTTATTCCAAAGCCAGTTTATGTGTCTCTGGGTCTCTGTGCGAGTCTCTGAGTCTCTGTGTATGTGTCTGTACACGAGTCTCTATTTATAAAGTTATTTTGGACTGAGCTCAACCCCAGATTCGAACCCGTGGATCTCGGCAGTACCGGCTCTGCGTCCCTGAACCCCGAAACATGCGGCCACCTCGCCGAGAGATCAGTGCAATTCGTGTGATGACGGCGCAGTGTCAAATGTGGGCGTGCCGGCTGGCGCGATAAGATGAACCGTGGGTGGTGGCGCTCCATGTGGGAGGGAAGGTCATGCGCGGGTGCTACGTTCGGACGGATGAACTGCCGACCCCCCCCCCCCCCCGTTTCCCCGTTAGGCGACGAGCAGGCGGTCCCTTTTGGCGTCGATAAATGAAGTTGTCTTATCAATTAAACATTTCTCCAGTGGAACACGTTTCTAACCTACATCTAAGATTCATGGATCGGTGGAAGAGCATGTGGCTTGTTTTAAAAGAGTCCGCCGCGGTCGCGTTAACACGCTGACACGAGGGGGGCGCTCCCAGGTATTTTCCGCCGTGCCGCGGCAAAGATTTCTTGAAAAACAAAACGATATCGCCTGCGTTTGAATTGAGCGATGCATTATGAATGTGCATTTTTCTTTCATGATTCATGGTATTTGTTGTCGGCTCGTCCTCGTTGGCTCGTACATGACGCCATGTTTATCTTTGCGCTTGAATAGTGAAAGTAATAATGATCGTCACGACTTGTCACGACAACCACCCCTTTGGCCTGCAGATGCTTTAGCATTTCGTAGGCTGTTCATCGCACATCCCTTATGCTCGTGTTGCCTACCAGTAAATGGATTGTGCTTTGTACATGTTTAAAATAAATATATAAATCCAACCAGGTAGTGCCATTGTTTAAGTGTACAGCTTCATGATTGTAAGGCCACGAATTTAAATCTTAGCCATGGTCGACTGAGCGCTTCATCTATTCTGGGCTGATAAAATGTGGTTCCATGTTGTAGAAGGTAAGCATTGGTTCTCAGGATAGACTCATCCCAACTACCACTGGTTGTAAACACGAGATGAAAACTGCCCCCCACCTTGCTCCTGCACACGCCACCTAACCTTTTTATCCGAAACAGAAAGCTGCAAATGAGGCCACATTTGGGAATCCTCTATCAATCGAGGCTTCAGTCAGCTGATTTTTTTAAAGGCAACCAACCCTCTGTGCACGAATGCCCAGGTGGAGGATTTGTGGTTTAGGCTGTGCGAGTACAGAGCGCATTTCACACAGGACCATTCCATTAAGTTCAAGCAAGAGAAAAATGAGAGAGCGGTGTAGATTGAAATTTCGTTAAACCGCACATGCTCATGTTATTCGCACCCTTGTTACCACCGAACACGAAGTGTTCCGGTTGTTTGTAACGTGTGCTCGCCACTCTGCCGACAGCATCTGGCTAAACACGCTCGGCGTGTCGGAGAGCAGCCTCACCACATTCTAATGGTAATTGGCCGCATCCCTTGATACATTTCTGCAATTTCAATACGGTCTCGTCTCCCCAGTAACTCCCGGGGGTTGATTAGCATTGGGGGGAGTCCTCCTAGGAGACCGATAGCTATTCACGCGTTTTACGAATTGCTTATGTCCTCCGTGACCCGGCTATCGCTGGCGCACGCTGCATTCCGCGCCCATGTTGGTTACCGCGGTGAAAAGATGGGCGAGATGAAAGTATAATCTCCTGTTATTTCACAAACGTTCATATTTCCATTTGTTAGGATATATAATGGTGTTCATACTCTTAGGTTTTTTGCGGTAAAGTCACGTAGGTAAAAATATCTAATAAAAATAATAGAAATAATAATTGAAATGAAATTATAAATCACGACGTTTCGGAGGCAACACAAGTCTCCGTCATCAGGTAAGTGAGGCAATGCATCGCTCAATGCATCGCTCAATTCAAAACGAAACATGATTTATAATTTTATTTCTATTATTATTATTATTTCTATTATTTTTATTATTTATTTTAACCTACGTGACTTTACTGAAAAAACCTGAGAGTATGAATCCTTGCAGTCACGAAAGCTTCAAATCTAGAATTATAATGGTGTTATTGCCACATTGATTAACATTGATTCTTGAGCTCGCCATACATGCGTTGAATCATATGTTTGATAAGCATTTTTTTTGTATACGTTGTATGTAATGGGTTCAATTCTGAAATAATGTGTTGACCCCGAATCGTGACAATTCAATTTAGAATTTCCAGAGAGGAGCAGTGGGGGGTGTTGGGGGCAGGGTGGATAATTGGTGAACTACAGCTGCGCATTAGTTCATTATATGGTGCTCTATTAGCTGCTGCTTCAAATAATTTACAATTAAACAGAAATATCTATTTCGAGCCTTTTTTTCCATCGAGCAAGTCTGTTGCCCGTGGCCCGTGTTTGGCGCCCGTGATGGCAGCAGCATTGGTGGTGGGGGTGAGAGTGGTGGCAGTAGCAGCTGATGCTGCTCGTGACGGCTATGGCTGCGGTGCTGGTAGTGGTGGTGGTGGTTGTTGCTGTGATGATCATCGTTGTGGCTTGTTTGTATAATTGGTACTTATATTGGTGCTGGTGTTTATTATTATTTTTTAATATTACATTTGTTTTCCCAGGAAATAAGGCCAGGTGGCTCGGTGGTAGAGCATGCGGCCTGCAGTGGGAAAGTTTCTGATTTCAAATCATCCTTCCGGAGTCAATAAAATTGGTACCGCTTTGTGGGGAAGTCAACAGTGGTTGTCCTCCTTAATCAGGACTCACCCCCACCATCGCAATGTGGAATTCCCACCACTGGGCCCGGGTTATAAATAATAAATGAGCACCAAGGCCTCAATGCAAATTTTAGCGAGAAATCGCGTTGACTTTGAACGCGGGAAATGCATTCGTCATTGAATATTTCCGTAGCTACATATGCAAAACGGATCGATACCCCGGCGCTCAGGTGGCGACGCAGATCGCGGTGCTGATTGCTAAGGTGGCGCGGCTGGACTGCCCACGCCAGTGGCCCGAGCTCATCCCCGTGCTGCTGGAGGGTGTGCGCACGCAGGCCATGCTGCCCCAGCACCGTGCGCTGCTCACTTTCTACCACGTCACCAAGGTGCTCGCCTCCAAGCGCCTGGCAGTCGATCGCCGTCTCTTCCAGGAGGTGAGCCGCCCCCCCCTCGCCCGCCCTACGTCCCCCTCCTTCTTTCCTCACCGATCGTCATCGTGGCGAACCTCGTATCGAGACGTCATTCGTTCATCACGCATAGTCAGCGAAGGGCTGTTGTGCCAAACGTGTGACCTCTTGCGAGAGCATTCGCATGATCTGAACTTGCTGCCGTTCGAGTGTCTAAAGACGTGGACGCATGCGTATTCCAAGACCTGTTGGATTTCCAATAGGCTGTCACCAGATTAATGTAATCATTTATAAAGAGGGACGATACAAAATAGATTGTTCAACAGTTGGTAAACATTCTTGGTTCTTTCGGTAAAGTCACGTAGAATGGAAATAATTAAATAATATAAATATAAAACAATACAAATTCTCACGACGTTTCGACTGCAAGACAAGCAATCATCATCAGGTGTGAAATCCACAGCAATAATGTATTTTTTTTCAAATTTTCTTGCTGTGGATTTCACACCTGATGATGATTGCTTGTGTTGCAGTCGAAACGTCGTGATAATTTTTATTGTTTTATATTTATATTATTTTATTATTTCCCTTCTCTGTGACTTTACCGAAAGTAATCCCTGCAGTCACGAAAGCTTTCAATCAAAGTTTGTAAACAATTTATACCCTTTAATCCACCACCCAAGGAGGGGGTAGTTTGACCATATTTCACCACGCTGGGTTGGTGAAGGATTAGTGAAGGCTACAGGGGGGGCGGGGGGAGGAAGGGTGAGGGTGGGGGGAGCACAAGACTGGGTCATATGTGAAATAATTTTTTTTAGATTTTTTCTTTTTCAGCAAGAAGGGCCTAGTGAGCAATGCTCTATCTCATGGCTGGGAATCAAACTGAGGTGGCCCGGTTCCTCATGCATCGCGCTAACCCGCTGCGCCACCGCTCCAGCACTAACGAGTTAATAAATAATAGGTTCTTAACGCGAATCGTGACCCTCCCATAATTGGACGATTCATAAATTCATTGGGACGGGCAACAGTGAATCAATGTCATTCCTGCTGATTGCAATTGTATTATCTTTTTTTTAACCCTTTGTTTCATCGCAAGGTCCTGTAGTCTTTTTGTGGTTCGCTTACATCGCCGTTATAGATCAGACACACACGCACACTTTTATCCTTGGGCACTCCACGCTGCCCTTTACGCGAAGCCTGCGGCTCAAAGCCGGGTCCTGCTCTCGTAAGCGCTTCTTCCCCTTGAGAGAGCTCCCGCTGCCACTCTTATTGCTGATCTTTGCATGATTAATGTCGCCGGTTCAATGTAGCGATTGTTGTGTGTGTGTGTGTGTCAGTGTGGTCGTGTGTGTGTCTTTGTTACGTGGAGAGATTCTGCGGTGGTTGGCATACTGCGCTACAAACCTGGCGATTCTCTCTCAAGGCCAATAACAGTGGCAAATATGAATCCGTTGAGGATCTACCACTAGGTTGGCTCGGCCTTATATAAATAACTGTACCTGCTGCAATATGTAAACATCAGTGCTTGGGGAGACGAAGGTGGCAGTCCATTGGTGCCTGCCACACCCCACCCTAGTTGCTCGCTAACAGCACTTGCCCCAATAGTCTGTTAAGGTTATATGGGGGACCTTTGTCGTTGTATGTCTGTCCTTGTGTTATAAACATGGCCTGAAAATGTTTTGGTACTGTCATGTTCAGCTACTGCCGTGTTACAGTACCTTGAACTCCACTTATGTCAATGGAAACTCCTTGTTTACACTATACATTGAAACTGTTAATGTTTCATGTAGAGGTAATATTATAAATGCTGCTGTATTGCATAGTACGGGAGTTGCCACGTTACTTTCAGACCAGGGGGCCCTTTTATGATAGCGTTGGCCTTGTGTTTGTACAAATCCATCCACGTTTTAGTACACACGTGTCACGGTGTTCTGCGTGGTGCCAATAGTGGGCAATTTATTTATAAATTTTAATTTTGCTAAGTGGCTGCCCACACACACACACACACGTACACATGCTTTAGAAGAGAGTGCGTGGGCTGAGCTAATTAAATGGCAAAAACAAAAAAGGCGGTCTTTTTTTTTCCCCCGACACCGCGACCCCTGCGTGCCAAGTGCACGTGGTGCATTGACGTGGCACACTAGCAACCTTTGTGCGTGCGTGCGTGTGCGTGCGTGTGCGTGCGTGTGTGCGCGAGCCACTAATTATGTTTAATCACCACGCCTAAGCACGGCTCGTCTGCTCTTGCCGCAGCCTATGTTGGTGCGAGCCAACGCGTCTCTTACTTTCATCAACGTTGTCATCATACCAAAAGAATCACCGCCTCTGTTTTTTTTCTCATTCATTTGTTAAAAAAATTGAGCCATCTCGCCAGGGGTTGGGCAAAACCGAGAGCACTTTTCACACGGGGAAACTGGAGAGCACAGAATAAGTGTTGCTAACCTCATATTAAAACTATCAATTACATGCCGAAAAATCACAATTAAGCGACAAACAATATATACTATAAAAAATAAGAATGAAAGTAAAAAAAGTCAACCTAGAGTCTCATTTATGACTTGGCCGCTTCCTTGTGAAACGTAGGTGGTGCAACTAAGCATTCGATTAATCGTAGTCAATTTGTTAAGTGAGCTCGTGATGTGCGCCTCAAGATTTGCGCGTGTGCGAATCACGTAAGGATCAGTTTGTACGTCGTTTGTCAAGGTGGCAAGATGTTAACTACCCTGCCTTGTATGCAGGATCGGGTGGGTTCAATCTAGACCCTGAGGCCTGTTTATTTGGAGTTTGCATGTTCTCCGTGGTCGCGTGGTTTTTTCTCCAAGTCCTCCGGTTTTTTCCTCCACACTTATAAACATGTATTTAGAGTATTTGGCTGCTCTACATTTCCACATGATGAGCCGCTTTGCTGAGCATTAATTAGTAGCTAGGTTGCTACTGTTAAAGAGCTATATAGTTCAGTGGGCCTTACGTGGTAAAATAAAAATAGCTGGTATTGCAGCAAAAGGAGTGAACGCATCCAAGATGACCACCACCGTGGAGATGTATCTTGAAATACAGCATTGGCTATCTTAAAAATAACAATAAAATACAAAATTACAATCTTCATATTATAGGTACTACTCATATCACTGTAAGAGCTGCTGTCACTTCTGCTGTTGTATGTATCTAAGTTGAACTTTTTTTGCACCGTACGTAGCCAACAGTGCTAATCGGAGATGTTGCTGCTACTCTATCTAACAGCTGCTGCTGAAATAGCTGCTGTTGATGTATTAAAACTGGAGAAAGTCGCCCTCCAACAACAGTAGAGGGCAGAGGAGAAACACTCGCAACAGCGAGCAGAGCGCCGGGTGGCTACAATGCAGCAAGTTGGCACAGTCGGGGGGCACAGGTGGTTCATCTGCTTGTAATCTCAATCAGTGAATCCATGGCACCTGCGTCTGTCCTGTGACCTGTCAGCGAGCCTTCGACACTTCACGCGGCCTCGAAATGCACCCGGCCTGGCACAAGCGCCTTGGTGACACCGACTGTTGTTGTTGCTGCTGCTCTAATGAAGCTGGTGCTGCTGGTCTATTAAAGCTGGTGCTATTGCTGTAATGACTCCTTCTGCTGCTGCAATCGCTGCTGTTTCTAACATCGCTCCCTCGGTTCCTCTCCGCTGGGCGTAGTTGGCGTCCGGCATCTACGGCTTCTGCTGCTCGCTGTGGACTCACCACACCGAGTCCTTCCTGCAGCAGGTGGTAGCCAGCGACCACGATGCCACCGCTCACTCCCTCGAGCGCACGCTCCTCTCGCTCAAAGGTTTGTCGCTCTTGTGTATATGTATGTTGAATTTATTTTTTGCACCTTATGTAGCCAACTGTGCTAATCGGAGGTGCGGGGGAAGGACAACAAACTAGACACAAAAATCAGTTCTAAAGAAATAAGTTTTCAATCTAGATTTTAAAACGCCTAGCTCCAGTGGCTTCCTAATATCTGACCGTCTTTGTTCGATGGTTAGCCAAAAGCCGCTGCAACGATGACCAGAGTTCACGTGATGGTTTGTGTTCCTTGACGCAAGGTGTTGTGGTTCATTTGTGGCAAGTACTTTGTGTATAATGAGTGCCACCTTATAATTGATTTGTTCGGCAATCGGAAGCCAATGCAGCTCAGCGAGCACTGGATGGACATGGTTGGATCTTGCAGTACCCCTCATGACATGTGCCAAATAATTTTGTATACTCTGCAGTGGACGGCGGCGATGATGATGATGATTACGATGACGATGATATAGTCTGTGTACGTCGATGCAAGTCTGCAGCTTGTTCGTGTTTACACACAAGCGGTTGTTGATTTTACCACTAGTTTTGTGGTTGACGATGCAGGTGCTTCTGTAATTTGCGTGATTTCTGGCTCGCAATCGCTCGGTCCTTTCTGCCTACGAATGTTGAGCCGTGGAAGGCTGAGTTGTGGTCGTTGGGTTGTGGTTCAAACGTTTCAAGTAGATTTTTTTCGCGAACTCGGTGAGGACTCAAGAGACCCTGAGATGAGTCTCGTTTGCAAGAGTTGACCTGGTTTACCGATATGACAAAGGCAAAACAAATCAAAATAGGACCACAAAAGAACTGTTGTCACATGAGAAATTGGAAATATTACACAAGTAATTCTCTGCATCACAAATCGACTCGTGCAGTTTAACCTCCAGATTGAACACAGCAAATTACAAAACTAGGCCACAGAATCATGAAATATTAGACAGATATAGGGCGGTTATTATTGTACTAATATGTCAGCAAACCAAGCGTATGTATAGGTTGTTGACTCTTGTGGTGTACGTGAATAAATTATTCCAGGGGCATGTAATATCACACATACACTGACTCAGCCATCTTCCTAATTCACGAGCCACGGTATCATCGTAATCATGAAGATCATCATAGTGAACACATGCTCACAAAGGGATCAGGGTTGTATTAATTATCATCATCATCATTGGAATTAATACTAATTTTACCTTTGAACACACCACACAGTATTCACTTTCTTTGGGAAACGAACCACAGACGAGCAGGAAGGGAGCCACGCAATGGGTCGGCACCAACAATTTCCCAAGGTCTACAGTCCTCCATTTATATATATTAAGGTGTTATGAGCCAATACATGAGCAATTATGTGGGAGAAAACTGGAGCCCCCCCAAGAAAACCCATACGTGCGAGGAAGAGATGTACCAGCTGTACCCCCTACTGTGTCATCATCTCAACCAACACCACCGCCTTGCACAACTCCTACAAAACACGCCCCCACATGGACCCCCAAGCCTCCGCTCCTGTGTCAACTGTCGAAGCCTCCGTGAGTTCCCGTGGCCTCCCAGCCATCGCACGAGTTGACATTTCATTTCATTATCCCCCCTCCACCCCTACCCACGACCCTCCCACAGTGTTGAGGAAGCTGACGGTGCACGGCTTTGCGGAGCCACATGGGCACGCAGAGGTCATGGTAAGATGCAAATATTTCTGCCTCTTCTCTTTCCCCCCGTTCCCTTTCTCCTCTGCCGCCCCATGCCCCTTGTGCTGCCCCCGTCACACACAAGCACACACAACACTAACAGCACCCCACGACAGCTCTTGTGCCAGGCTAGGTGTGCTTTGAGGCTCCGTGAAGTGTCAAAGGATTCCTGGGTGGAGCATACCAGATGACAGACCGAGGTGTTGATGGATTTAACTGGCTGAGATGACTGTCAGGTGAAAAAAATATTGGATTCCCTGGGTAGCCTACACAGGCTTTTGGGGTAAGTGCCATTAGCAAACACCGATTAGGGCTGAAACAGCACATGAGCAGGTAGATGACCAGCACCTCACCCGGCCGACTTTGTTTCCCTCATGGTGATGTTTATACATGGCACCAGGTACTCAATTGAGCACTCATTTGAGTGTCTGGTAATCACCAGGACTGATTCAGGTAATCGCCACTGGTGTTGGTGACCGTGAGCAGAAATCAAGCTCAGGTCTCTGGGTTCGTAGTGTATCGCGCCAAGCGTTACACTACCGCTCCAACCACTGCATATACATGCGCAAGGATGTACATTGGTACAGGCAGCCCATTTGCAATACTACCAATCACCACCACCTGAGTCTCGCCAATTAGAGGATCCGTTTTCTTCGTACGCCGTGAGTGCAAATCGGAATGTGGCCAATTAGCGGCAGTAGCTGTGCAATTTGGCCAGCGAAGAAGTTTGAGTCGAGCCCGTAATTGCTGCTTCTACTACGAATGCAGAGCGGGGAAAGGACACGGATGGGAATTAGGCCAATTAGCGGCCGTTGATAAGACAAGCGGCACAAAGAGGGAGGAATCTTGGCAAATTTGTAATGATGTTTTGTGTCGCCTACACAAATTGGAGTCCAACTAGTTAGCGCCCGTTTATAGTTCAGCAAAAGTTTTAGGAGAATAATCAGTATATGTTCTTGCTATATTTTTATAGGTTACGTAACGTATTAATATATCCATTGAATAGTTTTTTATTACCTTAGTTTTTCATCTTTCAGAAACCACAAAATATTGTTAAACTATATATATAAAAAAAAAGTATTTTACCAGGTAAGGCCCACTTAGCTGTATAGCTCTTTTCAGAAGTGACCTGGCCACAAATTATAGCTGAACAAAGTGGCTGATCACATGGAAATTTATATCAGTCAATATTCTAAACAAATGTCTCTAAATGTGGAGGGAAAAACCGGAGGACCCGGAGAAAAATCCACACGACCACGGGCAGAACATGCAAACTACAAAAATACAGGCTTCAGGGTCGGGGTTGAACCCACAACCTCCTGTTTACCTGGTCAGGTAGTTAACATCTTGCCACCGTGTCACCCTGTAACAAGTCGCTTGTGCGTCATAGTTGTGCACTTTTACAAGTCTCTTTGGCATCGCGTGACCTGATGGTGGGGAAAAATATCTTCTCCAAATGCTCCAAAGTGGACTGTAATGCGGATTGGAAACCCAACGAACCGTTAGCTCGCTGTATTTGATGTTAAAGTAGACCCCCTCCCCCCCCAGGGGCCTGACTGCCTCTTAAACCGCGAAAGAATTAACGTGCACCTACCCTGCACGTGCTGCTGCCACTGGTGTCATTGTCACAGCTTTTCGCTGAGCATTTTGAGTCGGGTCGTGATAATTTAAATAAGTGGCCGATGTGTATAATCACAGGATTAGCTCCCATACGGTTGAGTGTGCAAGAGATGCATTACAGCCAATTTGGTGTTGCCGTTTTTTTTTCTACCAATGCACTCTTGTCAATTACAACCGCAATAACAAAAGTGATGTGGAGTTTTTTTTAAAATGTTTGCACCCTCTCCCCCCAAACATTGTTGTTAATGTTCTGTGCGTGGAACATCATCGCGAGCCGTGGACGTAGAATGCATTCTCTCCTGCTGGCTGGAGTCAACAACTTTGGAGTTTTCCTTTTTTTTTGCACAAATTTGGGCCACGATTGTGGTACTCATAGCACCTGCAGGTACAACGCTATGTTTTTTTCCCCTCGAATTAATGTTTTTTTCCCCTCGAATTAATG
>CM025621.2:12143678-12193056 GCA_014621495.2 Entosphenus tridentatus | reverse complement strand
CTTTTTTTCTCGCAACAAAACAGGTGTTACGATGTTAAAACACCAAACTGAAACCTTTTACAAGGGATCATGTCTGCATTAACCACAATGTTTGTGGTCAGAATGCATACAAGAAACATACTCTGATAATATATGCATTGCCTTTGAAACTGATTGGTCCACACCAGAGACAGCTTTCTTTTGAGCCTCGTCTCAAACGGTGTTAGACCAGAGGACGCCAAAAGGCGTACAGCCCAAGGACAATGCACTATCAGAGTAATGAGAGCTCGGGGTGAGCATCTACATCATGGGACATCCTATTATCATCCCCTTTTTTCTGGCAACAAAACATGTTACAATATTGATGTTCATTATTCATACATTTATTTCTCAGAACCATGTTGGGTCATTCAAGGGGGTACTCTATTGAAACAAAATTCAACAAGGGGGGTACAGTAGTCAAAAAAGGTTGAGAAACCACTACAAGTGTAAAGCAATCCTTTCAAACTTTAAATTCGAATAAAACGATTGCAACGAGGCAGTGTGGCTCCTCGATCCCCGCGTTTCCTCTCCCCGTGTGTGTGCGTGTTTTTGCATGCGTGTGTGTGCGTGTTTTTGCATGCGTGTGTGTGCATGGCACAAGCGCCATGGTGACGTCACCGCCACTTAGTGGCGAACGACGATTGTTGTTTTTGGGGAGCGGTGGCAAAGTGTTTAGCTCACTGAGTTCCATACCTGGTGACCCAAGTTCAATTAACCACTCACGGCCAACGTCAGTGATGAATATCTAAACCGGGCCTCCATTTATGTCAACTCAGCCTTAAATACCTGGTGTGGTGTGTAACCATCACCACTGTGGATACAAAGGCAGCCAAGCACAGTGTTCGCCACCCACCCCCTCATGACCCGTACCGCCGTGCCGGCCATCGTAGGTGCTCGCTAACCAGCATTTGCCCAACAGTCTATTAAAGGCTATATGGGGGGGGGGTTCTTGATGCGTGCGTGCGTGCGTGCGTGCATGCGTGCGTTGTGGTGTGCAGCTACTGGACTTCCTGGAGCAGCACCCGTTCTCGTTCGTGCCGTTTGTGAGCCGCTCGCTCGAGCTAGCCGTGGGCTCCGTGTTCGCACAAGCCGAGGGCCGGCCCGCGTTTGAGCGCTTCACCGTGCAGTGCATGAGCCTCATCAAGATGATCGTCAAGAACGACTCGTACCGCCCATCCAAGAATCCCGAGGGTACCGACTTCTCACCCTCCCACTTGCATGTTTCTTCCACCCCCCCATTCCCCCCCCCCACTCCCCCCCCACCGTGCATCTCTTCCACCCCGGCCTTCCTTCGTCAACAAAGACGGGGAACACCACAGCTGCCCTTGGCTTGCGCTGCGACCTGGGCCAGCGGATGCCATTGCTGTTATAAATTCTTAACATCGGCGTTATCTCCGTTGGAATGTCACGAGGCGTACACAAGTATACAACATGGTACGGGTCGCCCAGCTCTGACGTAGCACTGTGTGACCGACAGACAGCAAGCCGCAGACTATGGAGGCGTACCGTGTGAAGAGCGCCTTCTTCAACTACCAGACGCTGACGGAGATCTGCCGCCGTCTCGTGTCGCACTACTTCCTGCTCACGCCCGAGGACCTAGCCATGTGGGACGAGGACCCGGAGGGGTTTGGTGAGAGCCCACGCTCCTGCACAATGTGGTGGTGTTTGCGTACGCCTTGAGTCCAGACCATGTGCGGTATTCCCTTGTTATTCACGAACTACCTTTCCGCAATTTTGGAGATCTGAGAATCGCATCTGGAAGTCTTCGCACTGCATCGAGACAGAGAGCGGAAGAAAGCGATGAGATAAAGCGAGAGAGAATGTGATGTGAGAAAGTGATGTGGGATAGAGTGATGAGAGATAAAGTGATGAAATAAAGAGATGAGAGAGAGAACTTCTCGATGCTTTAGAAGCATCTGCAGACGTGTTTACGAGATAGAACTTCAAAAAGCTTTACAAGCATTTTTTTGTTTAATGATAATTTTCATGTATTTAATAGCTTATTTACGTATTTATTTAAGGTAATTCATTGAAAAGATAGGTTTCCATAGGGCAATATCATCTCTGAAATTTGCTATTCACAAGCATCTCCAGAACGTATCCCTCGCGATTAACGAGGGAAAACTGAATTTCACTCCTCGTTACAATTTCCTTGTGTGGCCAATAACAGTGAATTTACTTGATAAGCACTTGAAGTGAGTGGGTTGATCATGCAACTCACTCATATTGGGCATGTAAATAAATCGTAAATGTAGCATGTCTGATTCACGTGATACTTATTAATTGGCTGTGTTAGGTGGAGGAGGATTTACCACGAACAGTTTTGCACGACCTGACCCAAAATGAAACAATCATGAATCGGGTCAAGACCGCATTGCTGACAAAATTGAATGTCAAATTCAAAGAATCGATATTCCCGCTGCCTCTGATGCTATTAATTGCCTCGTTAGGCGATGTATTTCCATTCAACTCGGAATGCGAAGTCGGCCAAAAAATATCAGCTGATCTGAGTTGAATTAAAACATAGAAATGTGGTGTCGGGTTGGGGGGAGGGGGCGCGGCAGGGGGTGCAACTTGACATCGTACTGTGTTAATAAACAGGCCATAGAAGTAGATATCATGGAACTACATCTGAAATCCTGATGTTTTTTTTCCATATTCACAAGTGGGGATGCTGCACTTTACAATGTTCTTAACTCTCAGAGCTAGAGTTCAGCCAAATTAAGTGCAAAAACATCTCTCATGATCTTGCGGTGTAACATTCCATCTAGCTCCTACTTACGTGCTGAACGTCCATCCAACAGTGGATGATTCTTGGCTAATTGATGATGATGATAATGAAGTGAAAAAAAACAAGATTCATGATATGGGATTTTTGGTGCCGTCATTGGTGGAAACATCAACTCACTGCTACCCCTGAGAACCCAGATTCCAAGCCGGAATCTCAGAATTACTGGTACCAGTGTACTGGACCCGGAGCCACTGGGCCCACCTTTACTGCTGGCGTGTTTTATAACGTTACTAAATTTCACGACGTCGATTTGGAAAGTCAGTAAATAAGTTGCTCATCATTAGAAATCTTCCACGTTTAGCCACAATAAATGCCTCTGTCTCGATTCGAACCCAGTACCCATTTGCGGTGCTAGCTCTGACCTTTGAACTCCCCCCCCCCGCCCAACTTCAGGATGCAGCTTCCATTTGAGTCGCTTCATCGTTATTACAAACAATGCTTAGCCACAGTCAATGCCTCTGCCTCGGATAAACCCCACGGGTGTGACACTCTAATTTGCTGAAAGCTTCTCTAATAATCACCTGACCTGTTCCGCGTGAGAATGTGTGGTTAATTAAACCGTCCGCAGTGCACGATAGTAGTTTATAATAATCGTGCCTCCCTTGCGGTGATTGATTAAATGCTCGCTTTTTTAAATTATTTTATTCCTCGCCGTAACCTATTGTGCCGTTAATAAAGCATAATGTTTATTGGAGTTGGCAGTGCGTGGATTACAGCGACACATTTAAGACTTTTTTTTGTGGGAGACAAACACTCGCGCAAGCAACGGTCATGATGCCCTCTTGCCGTCCAGCGTGGTTATATCATGCTAACTCCCTTGCCTGGTATGCAGGAGGTTGTCCATTTGATACCGACCCTGGCGCCTGTATATTTGGAATTTGCATGTTCTCTCTGTCCGTGGTTTCGTGGATTTTTCTTGGTGTCCTCCGGTGTTTCCCCTCCACATTCAGAAACTTGCATTTAGAGTATTGTGCTGCGATATATTTCCACATGATAAGCCACTTTGTTGAGGTATCATTTGTGGCCTGGTCTCTTCTGAAAAAGAGCTATATAGCTCTGGGCCTTACGTGGTAGAATAAAAGTAGTTTATAGTTTATATCATTGGGCTTTTTGCTGACATCGGACCACGGTTGGGCACTACTGGTGCAGAGAAAAACAATCACGGTAATTTAGGACTGGTAGTTTCCAGGAAACAAGCGTGAAGTGACATTACTATTATTGATGCTGATGATGTAAACCAGCCAAAGAGTGCGCAATCTTGATTTTAACATGTCAAATATAATTTCTTGCTTATTATGGGCATTTAGGCAGTGCACATCTTCCGTTTTACAACCCTGAGCCAGTGGTGAAAATTCCACATTCCTATGCCGGGGAGGGGAGGTAAAGTTATCCAGAGGAACAACCATTGTGAACTTCCTCACAAAGTGGTGCTCATTATCTTCCCTGAAGGTATGGAGGGCCTACTCTAACCCTAAAACGGGATACGAACTCGTGACTTATCTGTTTGCGAGCTACTCGCTCTAGCCCCGAGCCAACTGGCTGGGGTTTTTGTAATGCACATAAATGATTGTGCATTAATAAATAAATAAAACACACCCTGTTAACAAATGAAATAAATAAAGCCCGTGTGATTTCCACCTCCATACAGGCATTAAAACCATAGGGACCTGGCTGCACTCCCAACATTTTCACCGTTCATATGCTTCCCCCCCTCTCCACTGAATATCCTTAATAAAGCCCCCCCCCCCCCGCCTTGTGACTCAACATGTAACTCAACCCCCATGGCTACATGACCCACCCCCAACTCCCCGCCCAACATTAAAACTCTTCCTACTCGGCAGCTGTTAATTCGCACGACGCGCGTTAAGTGCAGCGATTGAGCCACGTGTAATTGCGTGCTTGCCCCGCGCTTTTTTCCTTCCAGCCATTGAAGAGAGCGGAGGCGATTCCTGGAAGTACAGCCTTCGGGTAGGGAGAAGCACTCGCTCGGCTACCTGCCGGTGGTTGCCATTGTATTTTCTCATTCATTTTTATTTTCTCTTCCAATATTAGGAAGCCACTGGAGCTTTGCACTTTTAAATCTCGAATGAAGACCCATTTCTTTAGAATTGCTTGTTGTGTTTAGTTTGACTGTTCCCCCCCCCCCCCCCCCCCGAATCTCCAGTTAGCACAGTTGGCTAGGTACAGTGTAAAATAAGTTCAATATACATACGTACATGTATACAATATCCATACACAAAAGACAAAGATCCCCCCCGGATAGCCTTTAACAGACGGTTGGGGCAAGTGCTGTTTGCATGTATCTATGAAGGCCGGTATAGCATGTGAGGGGGTGGGTTTCCCCAGTGCTGACATTTACACACCACAACAGGTACTAATTTAAGGTTGAATCGACCTCGGGGAGGCCCAGGACATATTCAAATATTGGCCACTGTTATTGGTCATGAGCGGAAATCGAACCCGGGTCACTGGGTTCGTTCGCGCAGGACGCTAACTAACCACTGCACCCCCACACATCCATACAGCCACCCACACGCATAGACGTGCACATTGTGGGGTGGCAGGATGGCAGCGCTGCGAAAGCACTCGCAGCGAGAATGACCTGGGATTGATTCCTGACTCTGGCACCTTTCTAACAGAATGCATATCATCTCCCCTTTTTCTGCATGGTCTCCACCGGATTTCTCCTGTTTTCTACCACATACATTGTAAATGGTGTTTAAACATCCCATTGTAGCAGGAACCTCTTGGACAAAGAGTCATGCGACTCAATCTGGCTTTCCTGGGTTAATCAGTGGGGGTGGAATAAATTTACCCTTGCTCTCTGCCAACGATTATATTGAGTTGTAACGATTCAGCTATTGGCATTCCAGCTGGGGTTCGATCTTTTTTTCTTTCAACTTCCTCGTGAGTCACTGATTTTCTAGTGCTGGCGAGCGTTGGTTAAACCCATTGCACACAACAGAAGCAACGTCGCGTTTTCTTTCCTATGCAGTCGTTGGTGGCGTGGCAAGAGACCATCTAAATTGCAGTTCGCTCTTGAATAATAAAATTTCGTTTTTATATAGTAGCGTCATTCATGCACTGCGCAAACATTACGCGATCCGCTACGGGAGCAAGCGCATACATTAAGATGTTTTCAGCCAATTAATGAGCCTGCATATAATCCTCGGCTCTTGAGAAGTCTCGCCTGTTTAAACAGAACTCAGATTGAACTCGCTACTCTTGAGAACCCGGTTTAATTGCTGATTGGAACCCAGATTCCAACCCAGGATAAGTGGCGACCCAGGGCTTTGACCTCTGAACCACCCACTCATGCGTAGGATTGTTGGTCAGAGAACTGCTCTATAATTGGGAATTTTTTGGAGCGGGTGACGATGCAGATAACGATAACAATTGTGATGAAGGTGACGATAATGACGACGACGACGATGATCCGAATGTCTCACTTGTCTGTGCTTTCCCACCAGCCCTGCACGGAGGTCCTCTTCCTTGACATTTTCCACGAGTACAGTGAGACGCTGACCCCCGTTCTCCTGGAAATGCTGCACGCGCTCCAAGGTGAAGGACCACGACGTGACGATTTAAATAGATTATCACGGCCGCGATACGTGCTTCGAATTGTGGCAGTAAGCAATGTGGTCTCTGTTGTATGCAATGGCTTCAGGTGACCTCTTACAAGCGACTAGAGGCAGCTTGTTACATAAAAAAAAATTTTGATTTTTGAATCACAAAGTTTCGTTCAATTAGCGAGAAGTTGGGGGTTGAATTGTTTACCTGCCCAGGAAGAACCAACAAGGGGAGATAGACTTGCTTCCCACAGCAATTGCTTGTGAATTACAATCTAATTCCCAGCATCAATTAATTAAGCTCTACATTTAATTTGGCCGACTTAATTCCTGGTTTGCTTAAAAATATGATTTATATATTTTATAAAAAAAACAACTTGTGTAAATGCAAGCTGAGCAGATGAAAGCTGAGGTATGCATAAGCTTGCGTGTTTGTGTGCGTGTGGTGAGCTGTAGTGTTGCGGTTAGCACGCTGCGCTATGAATCTGGTGACCCAGTGACGATTATCTGAACAGGTCCTGGGCCTACCCTCGTTCGACTCAGCCTCAATTTAGAACCTTGTGCGGTGTGTAAACATCGCCACTGGGAAGACAAAGGCGGTTGGGCGTGGTGTTGGCCTGCCACCCCTCGTGTACCGTTTAGACTTTCATAGGTGCTCGCTGATAGCACGTGCGCCAGCAGTCTGTTAAAGCTATACGGGGGATATTTGTGTTGAGCGGTGACCCAGCTGTATATTAGCATAAGCATTGGGGAGACAGAGGCTGGCCGGGCATGGTGCTGGACACCCACATCTTCATATGCCTTGCTGGCCTTCATAGGTGCTGCTCACCAGCAGCACTTTCCCCCAAACGGTCTGTTAAAGGCTATACACGGAATCTTTATCGGGATTTGTTTTTGGTGTCCCAGTACGTTAACGCACTGCGCCATGATCCCATCGGACCCGCGTTCAATTCCCGGCCACGGCTAACACCGGCAGCGAGTCGTATCTAAAGCAGTTGCGCGCCTCAACAAAGACGACCACTCGACCTTACATGAGAAATCTGGTGGTGTGGGTGTACATCGGCACCGACGGCTGGCCTTGGTGCTGGCTACATCCACCACCACCCCCCGGTTGTTTGTGCGCCGTTGCGGTTCAGTAAGTCCAAAAGGGTGCACGGTTGTGGGATTATCGTCTTTTGTGTTTCTGCTCGGGTTGCAGCAACACCGAGGACTGAATTTAAACACTGCTGGCTCAGTAGAACTGTGGTCTGATCATGCGGCGTAGGGAAATACAAGTCACATTATAATTGTGATCCTCCCTTTGCCAATAAAACACTGCTATTTGCATATAAATTGGGTGTTAGCTCGGGTTTATAAAGAACTTTTTTTCCCTCCAGCATATATATTTTAGCTATTGAATAGAAAAATAAATGTTATTTTTACAAAAAAATGCATTACTGGCAAATCATGTCATGGACACTTCAATTCGCAATTGTTTTAATCCCAGTGCTATCTTGCTTGTGTGCTTGCATGTGTGCGTGTGCGTTGTTTGTCGGCGAGAATTAAAAAGGAGGATATTGAATGGAGGGCTCGGAGCGGCTTTGTTTTGACTCCGGGAGGCCTTGTTTATTTATTTATGTCTCTACCTTTTTCTCTTTGCAGTCCCCACCAGCCACGAGGATTCCGTGGGGTTATTTATTAAAGATGCAGGTGGGTACTAAATAACGCATCCGCAATTCATCGCCGTGGCTCCGCGCTATATTTAGCGGGGGAGGGGGATGGGGAGGTCTGTATTAGTTTTGGGGGGGCGGGGGGGGGTTTTCATCCGTTGCGATGGCTCCATTGTCATCCCCCACACTATATTCCAGTGGGAAAGTATGGCCAGGGGTCATCTGCTCTTGACCATTAAAGTAAAGGCGCAGCACTGCTATGACTCGCTCGTGCCACGGCCCGGTGGAAGGGCGTCTAGTGGAGGGAGGGAGGAGGAGGCCCTCGGATAGGAGGGGACCTTGGATTCCTTTTCCTTGGTGGCCAGACGTTTTTGAGAGCGCCGGAGTTTATCGACACAACTCCATCACGCACGGCTTGCCGATCAAACTGAACTGCGGCGGTTCTTCCCCCGGCACCTCCCGATTAACGCGGTTGGCTACATACGGTGCGAAAGAAGTTAAACATATATACACACATATGCGTCTCTCCGAGTCTATGCACTCCACTACTGTATACTACATAATACATTACACAACACACCACTACAAAACACTAAACTTCTATGTCACACACTACACTACACCACAATATTAAACTGAAAACTAATTTCTTTGGAACTGCTTTTTTTTTTTTAGTTTGTTGTCCTTCACCCACACCTCCGATTAGCAGTTCAACATACATACGGACTTAAGAAACTTCCTCCGTTGTTTCAACCGCAGCAAATCTAGCGTGCTAGCCGCCACACCATGGCAGCATCCGATTGCTGGTGGCGTGCCTTCTTTGTCAGCATGCCGCGCGGCATTGCGCGTTTTGATTTTAGCATATAGAATACAAATTTCCCCATATCTGTCCGCTTTACACGGCACCAACGTAGCAATAAGTGAACGCGAAATGCATCGCCGTTCGGTGGGCGCTTTTAGATTGGAAATTAGCGGCAGCTTTAAAGTAAGATTTAGCCCCTGAAGAAACAAACATCTCTTATCTTGTAGGTACAAATGCACGTAGGTTGTGCCCTCCCGCACTGTGTGTGACGTGAGTTTGAGGGCTCGTTAACGGGGAGCAAATTACTCCGCTGTATTGCTCAAGAAAAGTCTCCGCAGAGATGGATTAAAAAGTTTTGCACACATGAAGATTCAGACTTTGTATGGGACACAGTCTAGGCATGAATTTGCGCACGTACGTATAAAGAGCTCTTTGTTTTTTGAGGTTGTATAGTCCTTTAAGGTACGACTGTTCCCTTTGTTTGGCACAGTCGGGAGCGTTTAGTGCAGTGGTTAGCGCGCTGCACAACGAACCCAGTGACCCGAGTTCTATTCCCAATCACAGCCACCACCACTGACACTTATCTAAGTATCAAGTAAAATGCACTCGGATATGGAGCTGGCATCCCACCTCATCACGTGCCGTGCTGACCTTAATATGTCGTCGCTAACAGCACTCGCCATAAAACGTCTGTTCAGGCTCTGTAGGGCATCTTTGTATATGACCTATAGGTGAATAGGGATGCATCGTTCCAGTTGATTTATAGGATAACGACAGATGTGTGTATCGAATTGTGTAGTCATTCATGCTGTCGACTGCCCCTGTTCAAGTTCAGTCTCCAGACTTTCCTTGCAATCTTCTGCCTACCACTTACTGCCTTTGCTTCTCTACAAGATCTGCTTCAAAGAAGATGCAGTGACATTTAGATGCCACGTAAATCTACATTGCCTTATGTAGGTTATATGTAATTGTGAAGCAAGCTGTGTGGCCGTTTAAAGGCTCAAACATTCCCCAAATTGGTATAAAGAGGATTGGGACTCCTGAATTGAACTGTGACCCAGGATTCTAATAGTTGTTATCGCTAGCTTGCGTCTTTATTTGAGGTGTGGTTGCGTCTCCACTGACGCCCTGTCCTGTTGTGTGAGGGGTGCCACGGTGGCTAGGAGATGTTAACTACCTCGCCTGGTATGCAGGGGGCTGTGGGTTCGATCCCGACCCTGACGCCTGCTGCTGTATATTTGGAGATTGCATGTTCTCCCGGTGGATTTTTCTCCGGGTCCTCCGGTTTTTCCCTCCGCATTAAGAAACATGCTTTTTAGAGTATTTGGCCGCGATAGATTTCCACGTGATAAGCCACTTCTTACTTGAGCTATCAGTTGTGGCCAGGTCTCTTCTGAAAAAGAGCTATATAGCTCAGTGAGCCTTACCTGGTAAAGAAATGAAAATGGTGTGCTGCATCAATCCCTGGTTGTCCACGCACTGTCTCCAGTTTACAACGCAGTTGGCCTGGCTGCGTACGAGCTCTTTGACACCGTGGACTTTGATGAATGGTTCAGAAACCAGCTCGTCGTTGAGCTGCAGGTGAAGGACTCGAGGTGAGTTATAAGACCTGCCAATTCTCTCCTCCCGTTGAATTAAAATATTAACAAGAGAAGAATAAATGCCTTAAATCGCCTTGCATCTTGGCTACTGCAGCTCCCTCTTTGCTGCGGCCTCTTCAAATCCCTCCCCACCAAACTCTGCCGCAATGCAGTTTGTTCCTGACGGTGCTTAACGTTTCAAGGGAAGCTTTGCGTATCCCATTGATAAATTGTTTTGCGAGGATTGTTCATCGACTTACCCAGTAAGCGAGGTGAATACCAAATAATTGGTGCTTTCTATGCGTGCATACGTGACGATTTAATTTGTTTGACTATGTTGGGTGGTGGATGGTCTTAGGACACAAATTGACCAGATTGTTGCACGGCCCACACTCAAAACAAAATCGATCACGAATCGTAATTAGTGGCCCACGAAAAATGACGTGTGAAGTAAGTAAACAACAACAAAAATGGTCCACGGATTGCGCTTTGTGTGGCTTTCACTTCGCCGCGTGGCCGTTACTGGTGCAGGTACCGGCTGATCCGCAGGCGGGTCATCTGGCTGGTGGGCCAGTGGGTCGCAGTGAAGTTCAAGCAGGAGCTGAGGCCAGTCCTCTACCAGGCGCTGCTTTCCCTGCTGCAGGATGCCGACCTAGTGGTGCGTCACCGCCCCCCCCCCCCCGCTTCCCCTACCGTGGCCTGTTGCACCATCTGCCACGTACCGCCAAGCTAAGTTTACTGATCGATTTGTCAATTAAAAATGTTGTGCTCGTGATAACCTGCATCGGATTATCTATGTAGGAATCAATTATTTGCAGCATTTTTTTTTATATGCTGCTGTGTATTATTTGGTTCACGTAACCCTCCCCCCCCACATGTGGTCACGATAATTGCAGACCCATCATCAAGTGAAAAAGCCTTGAATCGTGGAGCAGGTGGCGAGTTGCTACACCCATTTAAATTACCCAGGAAAGCCTTGACTGGGTCTCCAGACTGCTGTTATTGATTCAAGAGGGTCCTTGATTATGGGCATGCCTCTGCTTTACCGAGTTGGTCACAGCACTTAATTGAGGGTAATTTTCATTGCACTCAGGAAGAACTCATTGTGACCCCCAGGAACTATGGATTTATGGTATTTAAGAAGAGAACCCTCTTCGTACAATGTATAATCTTGGACCAAGGTCAAACCAATACATTTTCTGAAATGTTTCACTGTGACCTTTCATCATGATTCATAATCACTTGTGCCATCTGACCCAAAAATCAGCTATTAATCATAATACCGGTGGCGAAAGTCTGCTACGTGTGAAATGAGCGTTCGTTATCGTTCGTGGTGGTGAAACCTCGCGGATTGCCCCATACTCCGCGTAATGTAAGGAGCGACCGGGGCAGTGGACGATGAACCCTTGTGAGTTTTTGCTTCCATCACGCTGTGCGGTTTTATATCGCTGGATTATATTTCCAAGAAAAAAATATATATTCTTGCCCCATACGTAGGCCGGCTTGTTCCTGTCGGCTTGGGCGCGAGGTGCCAGCAGCCGTGGCAGCCGCAGCATTGCTACGGCAGGGGCGTTGTGCGGCTGCTTCTCCTCCGCTGCTATGGCTGCGTTCGATTGGCGCCGGAAACTACGACGATGCGATCAACGCTCTCACGCATTTAATCCGCTTCGTTACCTCTTAACGCGATCTCACCCCCCCCCCTGCCGCTTCCAAGGTGGCCGACCTGGCAGATAATGAACTCCCGGATGGCGCGTTGCGCCGCCCCCGTCAGACGTGATTGCTTTTCCCGATTCCCTGCTGTGCTGCGTGTCGCCGGTTGTCTTAATGAGGGCTGTTTGCCCGTGCCCCCTTGCAAGCCGCGCTATTCAATCGGGGCACCCGGCGTGCTCTATCGCTGTCGGTTCTTGGCACACGGTGTTGACTTGTAATTATCTTGGGGGGCATTTCAGCGTCTGGTTGCGTGAGATGCCGATGAAGGTCGACTTGTTGTTGATGTTTAGCTTTGCTCTGGCGCGGCTAAGCAATTCTTGGGTAAGTAAATGCGGAAGAGACTTTCACTTGCAGCGACGTGAGTGGGAATTGTGTTCTCTTGCCACCGAGTTGGCGCACGATATAAAGTGTCGGAGCAGTGAGCCGGCACACTGCTGAGATCCTGGGATCGATTCTAAGCTTCAGCCACCCCTGATGAAAGCGTGTTTTCAAGCATAACAATTTGCTGGTCTCAGCCCGATCACCAATTACTGCACCAAAAAAAGGAAACATCGCATTGTATTGGATATTTAACAACATTTCAGCATATTTCAGTTGTGTGGATTTATCATTTTGATTAGTATTTGTATTGCTGGCTTTCCTGGGTAAATAACTAATTATACATATCGTTTCGTGGAGCCATTTCTGACGCAAGGTGGTGCACAGCATCACTTCGAGAGCTACGAATGTAAATGTCGTTGTCGCCATGACAATTGGAATATGATTGATCAAAAACAGTATTCCCATGGTCTATGCCAGCAATCATTTGGCAGTTCAATCAGCCCAACTTTATCACGGGTGAGCAGCTCTGTGCTGTTTGTTTCAAGTACAGCGTGCGGCGTGAGTTAATGCACCCATATTCTTAGTTCTTTCGGTAAAGTCACGTAGGTAAAAAATGAAATTAATAAAATTAAAACAATAAAAAATCACGATGTTTCGGAGGCAACACAAGTCTCCGTCATCAGGTGGGACCGTCACAGCCCGATTAGCTGTTTTAATTTTATTAATTTCATTTTTTACCTACGTGACTTTACCGAAAGAACTAAGAATATGAATCCTTGCAGTCACGAAAGCTTCAAATCTAGAATTAATGCACCCATCTCACCTATCGGGAACCGTCCTGATCTCGGTCACTGCCAGCCATGATTTTGTCCCGTGCGTGAAAACCTGACTCATTGGCGCGGACACATTGAACGCAACACTGACCCCTGTGCAGCCAGCATATACGTATTTTTGCTTCACTAGTAAAGATGACATTAAAAGATTTTCTTGGCATCTGTTCCTTGGGGTGTTTTCACACACACACACTCTTCCGTGGGAACTTTTCCATCGTGGCGGATAAGTAGCGCTGCTGAAGTTAATGCAGATCAGATAAGCTTCATTGAAGTTGGGAGAGTGCAGCAGGGAATAAAAATTCGGAGTATATAGATTGATAGATTTTATTTATTTCATTGGCGTTCTGTGACGATACAGATCTTAGTTTACACAATCATGGTTACATAGGTCGCGATACAAACGGCGAGTTTCGGTACGTGTGCTTCACATGTCCACAGGAATATGGAACAAAGTAAAGAAAGGAAAAAGATGCAATTCAACTAAGCAAATGCAGTTTGATAAGTGTGATCCACACAGACTCACGCGTCTATGCTGATTAAGTATTACAGCTACGTCAGACCATCAGAATCTTGATTTGTTTCTCACGGAGAAATACGATGAACTATGAAGCTCTTTTTCACAGATGTCCAATAGGACTGGATCAGAAAGTTACAACAAACAATACAAAAACGATAGGAGTGCAAAGTATATCACTAAAAATGTATTAAACAGATTGAGTATATATTATATAACGCATCATCGATTCGCGGGCAACATCACTGACATCCACCAAGCCTCTACAGAGGCTATTGAAAAGTTGAATCACCTCAATACACACACACACGCACGCACGTATATAACTGTGCTCATTTCACCTTGCCACATGAAAGAACGAGAAGGTTTTGCTCTCATTGGTTTTAGGAACATACTGTCCGGCAAATCGAAGCGCGGCCCCTGACCGTAACGGTGTTTATCTCTTTTGCAGGTCCGGCTGGCAGCGGCGACCACCCTCAAACTTTATATCCTTCTTAAAGCGATTACACCCATTATATTTTTACTGCTAAACTAACAAACTATTAACACTATTTTTATTTTACTGAGTAAGGCCCACTGAGCTCATAAAGCTCTTTTTCCGAAGCGACCTGGCTAACACAAATGATAGCTCCACAAAGTGGCTCATGATGTGGAAATCTATTGCAGCCAAATGCTCGAAATGCATGTTTCTAAATGTGGAGGGAATAACCGGAGGGCCTGGAGAAAAATCCACGCGACCACGGGGAGAACGCGTAGACTCCAAATATATAGAAGGCGTCGGGGTCAGGATCGAACTCCTGCATACCAGGCGAGGTATTTAACATCTCGCCACCACGGCGAGATGTTACTGGGGGGAGGCCTTTATCCAGCATTGGATTGACAAAGCTGCAGTTTTTTTTTACTTAATTAATTGAAAGATTGTTATCCTTTACACAAGAGAGCCAAATATTAAAAACCCCTGTGGGCAAACAAGAACACGAGTGACATTTTTCTTAATTAAGAGTTGGATGCTCTCATCTGTGTTTTTCCCACACAATTGACCTCTGTGTTATCTATGTGGTACAGCTCCAATAAACCATGCATAATAAGGTGAATTTAGCCACCACTTCTGGGTGAACTTATCTCCCTAAAGGTTCTAAAGGTACAAGGTTTTGTCGCGTGGATAATCGTCGGTGATTTTGCACGTTGATGCAGGAGTGCCGCGGCTAGGGGAACTATTTTAGATCTGGCAACACTTGATTGGTAATATATTTTTGGGGTCACATCGCCGTGTGAGTAAAATGTTGCTTCAGAAAAAAAAACCCTCCACCCGACACAGGCAATCGATAACATCACGTGTTGACCAAACTTGACCAAATTATTACTGCTCTTCAGCAGCACCACCGGTGTGTTGTTTGAAGAGCGATCCGCACAACGCTTAACTGGGCACGATGTGTCACACAGGTAGTTGCTCTCCCAGCAACACCGGTGGTGCTGCAGCAGTCATAAATGAGCGTGTTTGTTAATCACTTCGTGACGTTATTAATTGGCCGCGTCATGTAGAGGAGGGTGCTCGACACGCATGTTAATAACGCGACCGACCTGACCGCAAAAATGAGCTGTGAATCATAACATTGTTCGCGAAAGCCCTCCTACACGTGTTAAATTCTAACAACGCTTCCAAATGTCCGTGCGCCCCGTGATAGACGTGATCGGGCTGTGCGTTAACGAGCGGCCTGCCCAACGGTGTTTTGAAGGTCGCGTTCGGCCCTTAGTCATGTGTTAGGTTCCCCACCCCTGGTTTGCAGCGTCGCCAGAAGCGTGCACTGGATGGAGAGTCAGACTCGCAGTTAGAAGGTCGCGAGTTTAAATCCCAGGGTTGGTTTTTCAGTCAGGCCTTTATTCAACCCGAGTTCGCCAAATCGACACCCCTTTGTGGGAAGTCACCACTTGTCACGTGGATCGACTCGTCCCCCTGCCATTGGAATGTGGAATCTTCACACCGCTGGTTCGTGGCAGGAAAGCTATACGTCGACTTGTTTTCGCTTGTGAGAAGCATCGCAGGCAGTACCGCTCATGTACATTGTCTCCGTTTTTTTTTCTTGACGAGCCTCATACCTGTGGATGATTTTGACTTCAAGACCGAACAGTTCACGCCTGTAAGTAAGAGCCTATGAGAACTCTCGCCACTCGGGGTCTCAGCTCAAACTCCCCCCCCCCCCCCCATTCTCGCGGCGCCCCACTTACCCCACTTACCGGCAGTGAATCACCAGCAATCTCAATGAGCCCCACACACACACACACGGACATTCTTAATGAAGCCCCTGTAATTATCTCGGTTGTATAAAACCGGCCGAACCTTCACCGTCATCCGTGCTTTCTCAAGCCCTTCTCAAGGGTTGTACACTAAAACCTTGGATTGCGAGCATAATTCGTTCCGGAAATGTGTTTGTAATCCAAAGCACTCGTATATCAAAGCCCTCGTATATCAGTTGTGATCACGTGACGCTCAGCAGACAAAGCGTATACACGTACTACTCGTATTGCAAGACCTCGCTCGTTTATCAAATTAATATTTATTTTTAATTTCAGCTCGTCTTGCAAAACACTCGCAGACCAAGTTACTGGCAATCCAAGGTTTTACTGTATTAGGAAATCTTTATAATACTCGTGCACACTCAGCATCGAGCTGGTCTGAGATGACCGGGTATTTAACTGTTTGTTTATCGATTAAAATCGATTTGTTAAGCTTCTGACACGCATTGAATCGCAATTCAGAAATAATTGAGCATTTACAAAGTATGGTAATAATGCGGTCGTGTTGCATTTTAGGCTGTTGTAAAAACTGTGGAACGTTACAAACAACAAAAGAGTCGAAACAATGGATTGTCGAAACGAATCGCGATCCTGAATCGCAGCAATTTATCGACGCACCCAGCGGGGAAATTAATTGTAGCATGTCTTCTCATGACCTGACTGCTCCGCCGATACCCGAGCATCGCCGGGCTCAACATCATGGCTGTTCTTCGGCGGACAATTTGCGATTGGCTCGTCGTTTTCCGTGGCGCGCGCGGTGCAGTGTATCGATGTGACTGCTCTCTTCGCGCTAACCTCTCCGCACTTGTCTCCTGGTCAGTACCTCGAGTCCATCTTCAGCCTGCTTTTCCAGCTGCTGCAGAGCGTCTCCGACTGCGACTCAAAGATGCACGTCCTGAATGTCACCTCCTGCGTCATCGAGCGGGTCGGCTCCCAGGTGCTCCCTTCTCTTTCTTCGAAGGAACTGATGTCTTACGTTGTTAAATCCAGCTGCTCGCTTCAGAGCACAGTGATTGTCTGTGGTTGCGTTAGGCAGATGCGGGCAGCAGTCAGTGTTGTGTTTAACGCACTGGGCTACAAATCCAGCGACCCAAGTTCGTTTCTCACTCGCAACCAATAACAGTGGCGAATATTTAAATGGTCCTGGACATCCCCTAAGTTGACTCAGCCTCAAAGAAGTACGTCGTGTGGTGTGTAAACATCAGCACCGGGGAGACAAAGTGGCCAGGCATGGTCTTGGCCACCCACCCCTTCGTGTGCCGTGCCGGCCGTCATAGGTGCTCGCTTAACAGAACTTACCCCAATAGTGTGTTAAGAGGCTACACGGGGGGATCTTTGTCTTTTGATTTAAAGCTTTCATGACTGCAGGGATTCATATTCTTGGTTCTTTCGGTAAAATAATAAAAATATAAAACAATAAAATGTATCACGACGTTTCGACTGCAACATAAGCAATCATCATCAGGTGTGAAAAACAGCAAGAAAATTTGAAAAAAGTGCCGGTTTTTTTCTTAACGTTAGCACCACGGACACTGATTTTGGCAGTTGTTCAGATGGACGAGTCCATCTATGTTCGGAAAAGAGGAGGGGGGAGAGGAAGAGAATGGAATTCGGTCTGAAAGTCACCGTAAGCGTGAACATAATCAATTCAGACCCTTCTACGTGACTTTACCGAAAGAACCAAGAATATACATCTTTGTCTTTGTTACACAGATAAGGCCGCATTCGGGCTCGCTTGTGCAGTACCTGCCGGTGCTGTGGAAGCAGTCGGAGGAGCACAACATGCTTCGCTGCGCCATCCTCACCACCCTCATCAACTTGGTGCAGGTGAGCATGTCGCTTGCTCGCCCGCCCTATCGCTCGCCCTCCCTCCCTCTCAGCCTTTCTCTTCTCTCCTCGCACTGCCCGCAATCATTTGGAACTCAAATCCCATCATCTCACTAAGCACTTACCACCTTGTTCGGTTCCAGAAACGTATTCACCCTTATCTATTACAGCATAAGCTGTGCTGTTTGTTGCTGACCTGTTGGCGTTTTTGGGCCTTTGGGTCTGTGCTCAACAACCTTTGAGAAAGGGGGGTGGGGGGCGACGACTTCAGCCCTTGTTTCGTCCCTCCAGGGGTGATACCATGGTATCGAGATGTTTACTACCTCGTATAGTATACAGAAGGTCGTGGGTTTGATGCCGACCCTGACGGTGCCTGTATATTTGGAGTGTGTATTTTTGTCCAGGTCCTCTTGGTTTTTTTTTCTTTCTCCACATTCGGAGTATTTGGCTGGTATACATTTTGACAAGATAAGCCACTTCGTTGAGCTATAATTTGTGGGCAGGTCGCTTCTGAAAAAGAGCTGTATGTCTTCGTGGGCCTTATCTGGCAAAATGTAAGTAGTTTTTAGTTTTTTAGTAAATCTTTATTCGTTGCTTGAGCTCCGGCAAAACAAAGAACAAAGTCAAAATACAACAAGAATGCAAAATACAATTACAGATTCATGTGAAGCTGATAATATCAGCGTCATATTTTGATATTGTTGGTATCGTGTAGGTTAATATCACGGCAGCCCTCATTGGCAAGCGCCAACGGGTACGTAAAGCACAATGTGTTTATTTTTTTAAATAGTCCATTGGGCAGCAGAAGTCTCTGGCAAGGGTGCAAAAAAATATTCAGAGTAAAGAGAAGATGGCACATTCGTTTTTGCAATTGCGATGGGATCCAGCGGAACGAAGGAGAGTGATGATGAGGTCATGTCGACCGTGATGACCTATTAACCTTGACCTTGATATGTACATCACGGGAGAAATTAAATCACTTCTGCACAATAGAGAGCATAAATAATCTTCTGGATCTGGGTAGGTTAAGCTGCCCCGCCTGTGTAATTCATCTCGCTAACATCTCAACACGCCCCTAAGTCATTTTCACTTAATACTTCGCCGTAAATAATAAATACTTCCCGTCTGTGACCTTTCACTTGGGACGGCAATTAATTTTTCTCGTTCTCAGTAGCTGTCGGTGGGCTCTCGTAAATTGAGTTTATGAACTGCAGTTTTTTTTTGTAATTTTTAGGAACCAATAGATGATGAGCACAGCCCTATCAAAGTTTGTGACAGTTAAGCGTTGAACAGGTTTTTTGACTTGAGCGAAGGCAACGTTAGAAGAGCTCGGGGGGGAAGAGACAACTGCACGGAATTTTCTTGGCCGCGGGAGAACAAGCAAAACATGCGCTTTCCTCTCGCTTCCCACCGTCCATTACGGACCTCGCGTCGGTGCCAGCAACGCTGGGTTTCGTCTGCGTTGTCTCGTCTCGCAAGGGCCTGGGTGCGGACAGCGTGGGCCTCTACCCGTTCCTGCTGCCCGTCATTCAGCTCAGCACGGACATCTCGAAGCCCCCCCACGTCTATCTGCTCGAGGACGGGCTCGAGCTTTGGTAAGAGCACCTTCTCCGTACGTCTGTTTCGTCAGTGACCACCCCGCACGCACCCCCCCCCCCGCCCGCCTCCCATTTGTCGGTTTTATCCCGGCAAGGCTGCCCGTTTGTTGTCATTCAAATTATTTGATTGATCGTTCTCCTTCGTGCTTTCGAGTTGGTGCCGCGCACCGATCGGCGCGATGTCCAATGATTCGCCGCGCGAGCTGTGAAAGCTGGCCGGCACGTTCGACTGAAACGTCTGAAGTCCTGCTGTGAACAACGCGCGTGGCAATATCCGAAAAACATCGGCGAGCAAAACCGCGAAAACCCTACGCAGCGGTAGTGGTGGTGGTCATGTGATTTATCGGCATGTGCCGGATCAGTACGGGGGGAGGTCAGAAGTGGCATGTGTTGTTGTACCTGGTCGGGGTGTAGCTTCGCTCTTGATTAACCGCGTGATTGCTCCCCCCCCTCTACCATACAACATCAATCAGGTTATGCCTCGCTAGCAAAAATAAAATAAATAACTCCTGGTACATTTGGGGTGACGCAGCCCGGCGTGTTGCGTTAATTGAAGCCGCGTTTCCCGGCCGCATGCCGTGGCTGCCCGCAGCGGCGGTGGCTGCCGCAATCTGCCGCGTGTTGTTGTGCGCGCTCACCGTGACGCAGAGCGATGTACGTGGAACATCTTTGGCAGTTCGTTTTTTTATTTTTTTTTATTTCCCTCACTACCAGAAGGGACAGAATGTTGGCCGATGGAGTTTAAAAAAAATGTTTGTGTACAATTATTAGCGCAGATTCCCATCCGGACAAAACAGCCCAAGAAAACACACACCGCCTTGGCGGTTTGCCTTGTTTTGCCGGTGATTGAGACGTTGGTTTTGCTTCATAAAAAAAAAGATGACCACGAACGTTGTTCATTAGGGAGAATTTTGTTCTCATGTAATTTTAAGCTTTTTGCTTTCAATTGTGGTCTACGTTTCAAAATTGCGCAGCTATGTTTGTTTTAGAATATATACGTGGATACGTTTGGTTATTTTCTTGAATAATTTCTGACCTCTAATATTCGATTCCTTACAGATTGTTTAAACAAAAGTAATGGTTTTCCTTGTTTACCGACTTTTTTTGTTCATGAGGATCCTGCTACATTGGGATGTTTACAAAATTATTTTCATGATCGTTGGCTTTGTGTGGGAAGAGAACAGGACAAATCCCACCACACATACGAGGGCGATGAGACTCAAGAGCTCCACACAGATGGGTTTCATCGATTCGTTTTGTCAAAAAACTGACCAACTCGCAGTGCAAGCCTTCAACACCTGGTTTTTCCAGGCAGTCTCCCACATTAATCCTAACCAGGCTCCACTATTGCTCATTTGGTCACGGACAAATCTCTTGTAATAATAGAGTTAATGGAATTGTTCCTTGCGATGAAATAAAATATAAAAATAAAACATTGATATGCCATCTCTCACCCATGGGTCAACTAATCCGGTCGTTTGGAACAAAATGGAGCAAACGTCAGATTTTTACGATTCATAAAATCTCCTTGCAGCACCTGTGGTTTTTGGTTGCCCACCGTTGCGTGAAGGTCAGCGCATGATTAATTGTGGAGGAGTCCTGATGACATTCACGAACGGGACATCTGGGGACGAAGTCATCCTGAAGGTTGCGTCCTTTCTATTCTTTTTTAATGACTGAAAACGCTCGTTTACGAGAGCTCCTTTGGTTTTTAATGGGATGGCATCGCACGCGCGGGGATCCGTGGATGGCGGGCACAGGAGAGAGCATGCATTGCAAATCATCTCATAAATATTTACCAAATTAAATAGTAAAGCTGTAATCTCGCGCCTATTAGTGCGGTGGGCTTAGGCGGCAAGCTGTCGTTTGCTCGCCTTTTGGCCCGTGTATTATTAAAATCTTAAGTAAGTGGGTTCATTATTTTATTTGTTCTGCATGTTGCATTTTATTTTTGTGTGCTCGCTTGCCCACTGCAAGTGCGTCAACTGTGCACCAACCGTGGGAACTGGTAGAGGGTAGCAGAAAATGTTGGCGAGATGTGGTGGTGGAATCACCGGTTTTGGCAACCGTTACATCTCGGCCTATCCAGGAAAAACTCAACGAGTTCTGGAGACAATTTTTATTTTCAGCAGGATACCGCTATTATAGAGATATTTACATATATGTTTTATGTCATGGGTTAACATCACCGCTGCAGCCAGTAACTAGGAGGCATTGCCATTCACCACATTGTTCAAAAATAAATGTAATGAATTCCCTGAATCAAATCACGGACGTGAATTGTTCTACACCTTATTATAAATCAGTTTAATTTGGCTTGTAACGGAGATTCAAATGAGCCAGTTTATTAACTCTTAACACTTATTATAATCTGGATTGCAGTAGCCATTTAAATTGATGGTCGCGGTGTCGAAGGATTTTTTTTTCACGCGAAAATAGTGTCGTTTTTAATAAGTGCGGTTGTAATTGCTTTATTACTGCTCATAATACGTACACATTTACAGTAAGCGTAGGTCATAGTTTATTGTGTATGCACCATGACCTTCATTTGGCAAGCGATTCTTTCCCTATTCATTAAGCCTAACCTGATGGACCCTGTCGATAACAATTTAATATTAAGACACTGGCCAAATTATAACCGCTTTTAATTAAGTTGCTATTTTCGTCTTTTTAAAATTATTACACATGTGTACACACACACACAGGCTGCGCACGCCGCGTAAAAATAAAATTGTGCGTGTTTGTTCGGAAGAATATTATCGGCACGTTAAATACGCATAGGTTACCCAGCGCAGCTGTTCCAATGCTTTTTACTCGCTTGTGGTGATGGCGGTGGTGGTATTGGCGTTCTCGCCTGCGCGCGTGCGAGCATGTGATATTTAAGAGAGAAACAGGAGCCCCGGTTTGTAGACACAGTATTAGGCCGGCATTTGGTTAAATATCCCGCGCGTGTACGCTCTTGCCTTCCCTTCTAAGCAAACAGTCGGGTCAATTATGCTCGCGGGACAGAGAAAGGCTGACGCTGGATCTACCTGGGACACGATAACAATTACCGGGTTTCCATTGAGAAGCAGGAGAAATAACTGTGATTGGTCTAGTCCATAGTACATTTGTGTTGAGTCATTTTAGGTGCGTTGGTTGTGGATGGAGGGGAGGGGGAGGAGGTGTGTATGGTTGTTTGACCATACTTCACCACGCTGGTCATTGCGGGTTGGTGAAGAGGAGCACGTTTTGTCTCGCCTCGCAGGTTGTATGTATGTAGAACTTCTTTCGCACCATACGTAGTCAGCCAACCGTAGTAATAGGAGGTGAGTATCGAGGCTGGTACGTGTGTCGCTATCCAGCACTTGAGCTACTCAGATGTATGAAGCACTCGAGTCTCTTCGCCTTGTCCCCCACACACGAGTCGGTTTGGTCTCACGACCCCACAATCCGCATGGCTCCCGCACACGTGCAAATTTGTTCTGGCCTCCCATCTCCGCGGTGGCGGCGGACGTCGTGGCGACGGACGTCCGCTCGGGCGTGTCCACACCTTCGGCCGCCGCCGCTCCCGTCGTTCAGTCTCCACGGCCCGCCGTTGTCCTCTCCATTGTCCTCTCCAGCAACTCTCGTCCTGCCCGAACCGCCCCCCCCCCCGCCCCAAAATGACGCGTAAAAAAAATAACCCTCGGCTGAAAGTCGCTGCTTGCTAGCAAGTAATTGCTCAACTTTTTTTTATTAAGTTGCGCTAATTTAATTGGAGCGGAACATGTAAGTCACACCTGAAGGGAGGGTTGGGGGGGGGGGCGAGAGGGCTTGGTGGGGAGGGGGGGGGAGGGGGCGCTCGCCGGACGGATTGCTAATGGCGTAATTAACATGGGGAGGCAAGCCTCGCCGGGCGACCTTGCTCCCGCGGGGGCGGTGAGCTGCAGCTGATGATATAACGCTGATTGACACTTGTGAAATTAGGCGCGGCGTGTGCTATGGGGGGTGGGGTAGGGGGTGGGGAGGAAGGGGGAGCGGTTGGGGGGCACCTGTCTCGACCGTCGGCGCGTGGGCTCAGCGGTCACCCGCACGCTGACGCCGCTAGCGCATCACTTCTGTCAATCTGGCCGCGTATCGGCATGCTAGGGGCGGCTGGGCTGAGCGGGTGTGATTGCACGTACGGCTTGGGTGAGTGTGCGTGATGTGTGTGGTCGGGTAGGTCGGTGGGTGAGCGAGTGTGGCTAGGGTGAGTGTGTGTGGCTGGGTAGGTGGGTAGGTGAGTGCGCTACGAACCTGACGATCTAAGTTCGATTCCCGCTCACGGCCAACACCAGTGACGATCATCTGAACTGGTCCTGGGCCTCCCCTACGTCGACCCAGCCTCAAATTAGTACCTGGTTCGGTGTGGAAACATTGCTACTAGGGAGACAAAGGCGGCCGGGCGTTGGGTTGGCCACCCGCCTCCTCGTGTGCCGTGCCAGTCTTCATAGGTGTTCGCTGACAGCACTTGCCCCAACAGTCTGTTAAGGCTATGCGGGCATCTTTGTCTATGTGGCTGGGTAGAAAGTAGGTGGGTGAGTGAGTGTGGCTGGGTGGGTGAGTGAGTGTGGCTGGGTGGGTGAGTAAGTGTGTGTTGCTGGGATCGAAAGACCACAAGAGCCGCAAGGCTTGTAGCGCGGCTATCTGGGGGGGGTGGTGGGGCCCGCGGGGGGGGGGGGCTCTGATTATTTAGGGTGTCGGCACTCCTCGCGATATTAACCGTTCACTTGGCCTTCCTTCCGCAAATTAATTAGCCGCGCTTACAACCACGGCATTAAAGTGACATTGTAGGTAATGCGGGCGTAATTTAATTAGCGCCGTGCTCCTCTTTTTGCCCCGTTATTACTCTTCCGCTCCTGAAGCGCGCTCCCAAACATTAGCCGCATTTCGGTTATGTTTCCCCGCCGCATGGCCGCATTGCAAATCTTCCAGATTGATCGTCGCCCGAGCTGGCCTTGACTGCAAATTTATTTTTACCTTTTTTTGTTGCTTTGCGCCGCACAGTTCCTATTGGTTGTCTGCGGAGGTTCGTGAATTTGTTTTGCAGGGTGTCGGTTTTCGCGGATGCATGCGTTTGTTTTATGGTCTGTTTGCGAAGTCGTCCTGTTTTACAATTAGCTGCAAAGATAAATAACGTCGGGACTGATATGTGCGTGTGGCCATCCATTTCCCGCTTTTCGTTAGTCGCCGCAAGAAATGTCTCCTTTCTTTTTTGCTTTCTCACTAACAGAATCTTAATAACACAACTAGAATTACGTCTTATATCTAAATTTTGAGCTGAGAAAATAAATAGACACCGTGGTCTAATCCGCTGGAAATTATTCTTTGAGAGCAAATGTTGAATGCTCGGTTTTTGTTTTCTTAAGACTCTGCACATCTCCCGAGCGTGCGGATTAAAATAGAGATTAAGGAAAGGTCTGCCCTGGCGCACAAACACAGACCTTGTAAAAAACTTTTCACCCCCCCCCCCCCCCCCCCGTGATTAATGCTGCCTTATAGCCGTAGAGTATGCAGCTGGGTGACATTCTGGGCGTCTGCCCTATAAAGAAGGCTTATTTCCCAAAACATCGGCCTCGCTGATATCAAAATGTAAAATCAGTTTTCCGATCAAATGAGGGTAACACTCTGCTCCTCAACCACCATTTACCTCTTTAAGGCCAGTCGTGACATTTCTGCATTGGCGTGGCAGGTGTCAGTCGTTTCATAAGGAGCACTGTATGTGAGCGCTCACTCAAAAGTGGCGTGAGGGTTTTCTGCATAGGTCCTGATGAAGAGCCATTGCTGAAAATGTGAGCCGACTGAATATGAACGATGTGAAGTCCTTTATTTGATTCTCATCAGAGTCTCAACACTGAACCTACCCTGTCACTCGGGGTTTGGCTGCTGTGGCGTGGCCGGCGCGTGTGGCTTGTTGACATGCGGCATGGCGTCTGCTGCTGTCGCGCCGCCAGGTTGATGACACTGGAGAACTGTCCTGCCGTCACGGCTGAGCTGCTGCACATCTTCCACAACATGCCGGCCATCCTTGGTACGCCGCACTCTCCACAGGGACCCGGCGTTCGGCGGATGCGACTAATCGTACGACGCGTTCTCACCCGTCTCGACCTAGTCCTCAGCACGATGGATCGAGATTCGCACCCACCCACCTTCACTCAGACTGAGAGACCCGAAGCTCAAGACGTAAACAAATCTCAAACTGACCGAGGAACTCTCAGATGAAATGTTGTCCGAATTTTAATGAAGTCTCCGCATTCAGGGTCGTGATTCGACTCCAGAATTTGTTCGTTTTCTCTTTGTTGCGCTTTCAGTTGGCCGGATATGAGCCGTATCCCTAGGCAGGCCGTAGCTCGTTTGGCCCCTACGAGAGCATTTGTGGGCCGCGTTTGACCTGTGGGCCACCAGTTTGAAGAGTGGAGGCTCCTGCCAGCAGTGGTGTGAGCAAGCAGTCACAAGGTTGCACCTTTACCCTTTTGTAAAGACCAGGAGCTTTAGTGTTCTTGTAAGTGAACCTGAAAGGGGTGAAGCTCATCCTGGCCTCTATAAAATCCCCCACGTGAACCGGCGATTGGACCGCAAGGATCCATAGAACAACAACAAAACTTGGAACAATTTTTTTTGCTGCATGCGGGTGATTCCAGATGCTGCATATGTAATGTGCTCGGTTCGCCACATCTCTGCTGACAGAGTATTCCCAGGCAGCAGCTTCGCTTCATTAATGCTCACCTGCCGGTGTTTAACTGCTCATTAGACGGCTATTGTTCGCGATAATTGAGAGCAAACTTACAATGGGTACAATCAAGTACGCATTGCCAACGTCATGCTCCGGTCTGTGTACGCAAAGGCAATGCGCGCAGTACTTGAATGACATTCTGATTTGTGTTATAGGTGGGATGGTGTGTGTGCACACATACGGGTGTGTGTGCACACATATGAGTGTGTGCTAGCGTTCATTGTTTAATTTCTCATAAATTGTCAGGATTGTATGGAAACTTATCAGCACCTCCACATTCATCATCATCATTACTTTTGCAATTTCGTAGCCAAGCGTGCCCATTAATTTCATTTAACCCAATTGTGTTCCTTTTGGGCAGTGTAATGAAGCTGGTGCAATGCAAACGGCAGGCCCATGAATATAAATTGGCCAAAAAAAAGTGTAAAGTTTATGCTGTCCCGAGCCTTCACAAATTAGAAATGTTATATTGAGGCCATGAAACTCTCATACTTAGTCCGCCCCGTGTCACCGGCGCATTTGGGAAAAGCCCTAATTCTTTCCACTTCTCACGGTCTTGCGCCGTGAGTGATGCAACCCAGCGTTTCATGGCCCCACCAGCTCAGACCACGCCGCGTGATTGACCGATGCCCTTAAATGACTCGGTATTATTATAGACGGACCTCCCCCGTGAATTACCTTGTCCTCGCAGGATATGTCGCGTTCGTCACGACAGCTTCTCCAACCCTCTTTGCCGATTACGACAGAACCATCTGAAGTGACTAACTCATCCTAATTATTTGCATTTGCTTAACCAGGGAAACCTCAAGCAGTCGCTTTACACTTATTTTCATAGATATAAAGGGTTCTGCCAAGTTTTGCCACAGAAGTGGGCGACATCCCTCCGTGTAATTACAATTGAGTAATTTTCAGGTGATTTCTTTAGCATTGGGATGTTTGGCCAATGCCAGTTACGGTGTATGCTTTTTGTTTTTAAATAATGGGAGGAAACCAACGAACCCGGAGGAAGCCCATGCAGCACAGCAAGAGAGCACACAAACTCCATATAGACAGGCACACCCGAGTCTGGAATTGAACCCAGGTTCCTCTTGGCGTGAGGCACACGCGTTACCACGGCGCCACAAAAACTGAATGGATGGATGCGCTTGCTCCTGCCTGCTGTTTGCAGAACTGGGCTCGGAGAACATGCAGATGTGTTTACAGATCGTGCGGGCCTACGCTTACTTGGCTCCTGTCGAATTTCTGGAGGTGAGAGCTATGTTTTATTTACTGTTTACCGCCACACCCCTCCCCCCCTCCTTGTCAATCCCCTGCTGCATGGTATCCCCACCCCGCCCCATGCAGTGTCAGTCGCAGGCGTTGTTTGACCGTTTTTCACCACGCTGGTCTGTGCGGGTTGGTGGAGGAAAAGGGGATGGGACTAGATCAGAGCGCCACTGTGGTGAGATGTTGACTACCTCGCTTGGTGTCCATGAGGTTGTGGGTTCGATCCCGACCCCGAGGCCTGTACATTTGGAGTCTGCATGTTCTCCCCGTGGTTGTGTGGATTTTTCTCCGGGTCCTCTTAATTTTCCCTCCACGTTTAGAAACATGCGCTAAGAGTATTTGGCTGCTATAAATTTGGACGTGATAAGCCACTTCGTTGAGCTATCATTTGTGGCCGGGTTACTTCTGAAAAAAAGCTTGAAAACTCAATGGGCCTTGTCTGGTAAAATATATATATTTTTTATAGTTCTAGATCATTTGTCACTTGCCGCTACTCTTTTACACGGCCTGTGAATTAAGCTCGGGTCGCCCGATTTACAGCTCGCTCGGTGCGCTAACTGCTGTGCCACCTCTCCTCCCGCGCAGGATGTGAGATGAGTGTCCTTTCCGACAGCGTTTCTCCACTCCAGACCTCGCCAACCACCCGCGGTCCGCATTTTCCTGATTTACCAATCCCTTCTACCCATGTGCAAAATGAGCCACTGCACACACTGCGTGTCTGCTATCGGGTCCCTCTCCAGGACTGGAATGGAGAAACATGGCCTTAATGCCTTTCCATTAGCTTATATGTAGTTCGCACAATGCTGTATTCCTGGAGCACTTTACACGCGGCTTGTATTTCAGTGAAGGCAAAGACAAAATCTCTCATTGTATAACTGGGTGCATGGATTTGTGTATGTCTGGGTATATGCCTGGGTCGGTGTGCGGCTGATGCATGGATTCACATTGAGTTTTAAGACGATAATATGCAGCATGTTGCGTGCATAAGAATGCATATCCTCGGATTTATGCATGTAATGTGCTTACATTACAGCAATGCCAATGATATTCACATTTTAGAAATGAGACGTAAAAAATTGCAAAAAAACCTCTACAAACGAGACTGTTAACGCAACAAGAAAGAATAAATCCTTGAATTGGTTCACGGCCCTGATTCGTGACAATTCATGCGAGGGGGGGAAAGTTAGTTGAGTGACCTCATTGTGAACTCAAATCCCATACGGTTTAACACAACTTCAGTGCAGTGACTGATTTTATTGGAGCAGTGTGACAGAACATCTGGTCGTGAATTTTGCATCTTTTTTTTCAAACTCGTGTTGGACATCCTGGGACACAAAAACAAAGACCAAAGATCCCCCGTATAGCCTTAACAGATTGTTGGGACAAGTGCCGTTAGCGAGCACCTATCAGAACCGTCACGGCACATGATGGGTGGCCAGCACCATGCCCAGCTGCCTTTGTCTTTCTAGTGGCAATGTTTACACACTGTACCAGGTACTAATTTTAGGCTGAGTCGACGTACGGGTGTTGGCCGTGAGCGGGAATCGAGCTTGGGATGCTGGGTTCGTCGCGCAGCGCGCTAACCGCTACACTACTGCTCCCACGCACGCACGCACGCTCACTCACCGTGTCCATATACAAAATCGAAACGTGATCGTATCGTCGCGTCTTTGCGATGGAGGCAAGAATGCTGCCAGGATGGAACCGACGGCTCTTCGCGATTTGCAAGCCCAAGTGGTTGGCTTGTTCTCGGAACCTTGAGCTGTCATCTGCCTTTGTGCCGTATGGTAATGGTAACCTCGAGGGCCTTCTGCTGGATGATGAATGCTCGCATGTAAATGTTACCGCGTCCCCGCAGAGCTACGGGGCCACGCTGTGCAAGGCATTCTGCGACCTGCAGGCCGACATCACCACCGAGGGGCAGGTGCACATCCTTAAGGTGAGTGTGGTGTGTCCGTCACTCCATGTGTACGTGCTTGTCCCGTTACCTTAATTGCAATCGTTCGCTCTGCTCTGTTCTGCCCACCTGCTCACCAGTTTTGTCGTTTGTTTGGTAGCACGCGCGCACGCGCTCATTCGCACACTCTGTGTCACTCATTCACCCAATTGCTCGCTCGCTCACTTGCTCACCAGCTCGCCTGCTCTCTCACTCATTCTTCCTTTCAGTTACCCGCTCGCTCGCTCATCTCTCTAACCTACTTGCTCACTCGTCCACTCATCAGCTCGCTCTGCCACCATCCCGTGCAACTCGCTCATTGTGGAGACTTAACATGCAGAAAATGTTATTTGCGATGTGTGCAATATTGTGGAAATGTTAAGTTTAGGCTAATAATGGCTGGAATTAAAACAAGACAGGCGAGACATTCGGAGACACAAAGATTAGGCAAAAAATAATAATTTAAATCGTTGTGACCCTGGCTCGTGACATTCCATAAAATGTCGGGAGGATTGAAAAATAAAAAAAATTCCTAACAATAGAAAAGTGACTTACAAAACAGACAGCTAAAAAGGGGATGGAAAATGAATGTATTCTTGAATCAAAATCGTGACCTCGAATCGTGACAATCAATTTAATTCTTGCACGCCTCGCGACCAGTTGTGCTCCTTATCCGAGATGAGGGCGAGCAGGGGGAGGGGGAGACAGAACCAAGCTCCCCCCGCCCCCCCACTCGCCGCTCCAGAGACAGAGACGATGGATGGAGGAGGGGGGGCCGTGTCCCCACTATAATTAGACTGGTCCCTGTAGCCGTCCCGACATGCGGAACCTCTTGAGTGTGTGCGTCTCTCTGCGAGCTACAGCGACGGGGTGAGGTGAGGGGGGGGGGTAGAGAACCCTTGACTTTTGCCGCACTGCAGTGGCGTGGTCGACGGACGGATGGACGGACGGACGCACGAGCGAGTGAGCGAGTCACTCCGCCGCCGTCAGTCCCGCTTGACAAATGCATTGCTGGCCATGGAGAAATGGCATTCCGAGCTGGCAGTGATCGACGGGCGAGGGGAGGGTGGAGGGGAGGGGGTTAGGGGGGGGGGTGTTGTAGCCTGGGCCCTTGCTCACGCCGACACTCGGGTCATGGTGCAAGAGCCCCCATTAAGCAAACGGAATCCGGCCAAGCGTGACCCAAACTGTTTGCATTAAAGTTATGGAGCCCGTCACTTGGCGCAGAATTAATGGGGGGAACGTAAGGTGGTGCACACAGTGTTATAGCTAGGGATGTTAAGTCAGGATTTTTGCGCTCAGTGAAGGTGGCGTTACTATTGATTTTTTTATTATTATGTTTGGAATGTTTCACTGTGGCCTCGTTTCCCAGGTTTGTCCTCGTCAGCACTGCCGTCTCCACGCGTGTGGAACTTACGCTTGCGCAGAGAGCCCCCCCCGTCTCCTTAGAGGCCTTCACACTTCCCTCTGTGCCTGTCGCTTTTTATCGCAGTGTCTCCCTGGGTTGCTCCATGTCTGACTTGGTGTCACTTTCCATGTCTTTATCAGTCTGTCTATATCTCCATGTCTCTGTGTCTGTCTATTTGTGTCGTGTGTGTGTGTCTCTTCCTGTGTTTCCCTGCCGCATCTACCTCGAGCGTCTCTCTCTGTGTCTTTGTCTCTCTCTGTTTCTCTGTCACCTCTCTATCTCCGTGTGTCTGTTGTGTCTATTAACTGTCGGAGAAAAGTAAGCAGACCTGGACAGAACGCGTCGATGGATGGGATGAGCGCTGGGGGTCGAGACTAACCATGGCAGGCAAAGGGAATGGCAGGCAAAGAGAGAACTCGTGGGGACTGAGCGATGAAGCCGGCCCATGTGCAGGATCTAGATGAGGTGTTGCATGGCAGGACCGTAAAGAGACTGTGATGGCACATTGAGGCTTTCATCCACCACTGGATCACTCGTGGCTGATGGTGAAGATTGTGTGAACGAAGATGGGGAAGGGTTACATATACAATATGCATACATATAATGATCCGACCCAAGCTAAAGACATGTACATACAGTTATGTTGTGAGAAATATAAAAAACATCAGCGTGCAAACAAGCCTGCCTGCGATGCTTGCAAGGCGCCGCGTTTTGTAAATAACGGAAATAAGGCAGAGCGCTGTTTGTCCGCAAGCTCGGCGGGGCGCTTCAAAGCCGCCGCGTGCAGCGCCCTCCGCGCGGGTTTCACGAGACGGAGGCGCTGTTTGCCGACGGCCGCCGCTACGCCCGGCGGAACTGCGAAGTCTTATTAGGTACGCAGCCAACCGTGCGAATCGGGAGGTGCGGCGGGGAAGGACAACAAACTAAACACAAGAAAGCTCTTCTAAAGAAGCGTATATTCGCCAGAGAAGTTGTATCTGTGTCCCTTCAAGCCACGTTTTAACTTTCAATTGAGTTTGAGTGTGTTTAATGTGTTATATCATTAGGCTAGTTTCTCGGATGTTTTACTCGGGAGATCCGTGTTACTGCGTCAGTACAGCAACAACAACAAAAATACGCGCGACAAAAGCATCAATATCGAAGACGAATTACACCACGTGTACAGCATTCATCATCCAGAAAAAGCAGTTTCTCAAGAAATGAGTTTTAACGAGCGTAACGTTAAACAGGTTGCTTGTTCGTAATTCATTCTGATCGTGTTAGGAGACCACGAAGAAAAAATTCCACACGTTATCAATGCAGGGGGGGCGGGGTGATTTAAATTTGATTGCCCAGGGGGTTAATAAAAAGGCGGTGTGATCTCATCGGTGCGGATGAGATTCCGGTGCGCCGGTTAAAGCTGTTCTTATTGGTTGTCTGAGCGCATTCATATATGCTAGGTAGGGAAGAACATGAATCAGCCACTCCTTTGATCAGTCTGGGTTTTTTTTTATCCTTTGAACTTGTGCCAGCTGCGAGCACTACGATTGAATCCTTGAGCCTACCGGAGGTGAAGATTTGACGTGAAGTTCCATTTTTGAATGTGGAGCGGTGCACGAGAGAGCGCCAGGGGCAGGTCGCGTGCGGGGTCCGCAAGCCCCCCTCCCTACCTGCTAAAATCGTAGCCGTTATCGCTGGGTCAAATAGGACTTTCAAATAGAACAAATATATTCCATTTGGCAGGTTTCACCTCGACACCATCTTATTTTTTTTAATTCACTGAACTATATATGAATGTTTAAGATTTTTTTATTTTACTAGGTAAGGCCTCCACTGAGCAATATTGCAGCGGCTTTTGGCTCGTCATGGAACAAAGACGGTCACTGCATTGCGCGCTTTCAGATGTGCTTCTTCGGCCGTCTGGAACGCTCTTCCTTCCGATATTAGGAAGCCACTGAAGTTTTGCACTTTTAAATCTAGATTGAAAACTCATTTCTTTAAAACTGATTTTTGTGTATAGTTTGTTTTCCTTCCCCCACACCTTCGATTAGCACGGTTGGGCTACGTGCGGTGCGAAAGCAGTTCAACATACGTACATAGTTTTATTTCAGAAGCGAGCAGGCCACAAATGATAGCTACAGGAGGCGGCTTATCGTGTGGAAATACATAGCAGCCAAATAATCTAAACGCACGTTTCTGAAACCTGGAGAAAAATCCACGTGACCACGTAGAGAGAGACATGCAAACTCCAAATATACAGGCGTCAGGGTCGGGATCGAACACACGACGGCCTGCATACCGGGACTGCGGTATTCCAATAGTAATGCAAACAAAGATTATGTGAGTGTCGACCGAGTATAAAGAGTCCTTTGCGGTGACAGAAGGGGCTGAGCTCGCTTAAAAGTTAGAGGCATGGTGTTGCTAGTTCTGACAAAACGATCCTCCTTTCGTACCCGAGGAGTGCAGGTCACGTGTTTGCTTGGCACATACGTGTCCTTTACGGGACGTTTTGAAACGTTAGCCTCGTGCGATCACAGGCCTTGATAAATGCACATATCCTGAGCATAGAATCGGTTGTAATCCATTAATCTCTGTGTTTAATCAGTGATAAAGAACTTTATAACTCATCGGATTTCTCGAGTATAAATAAATATTATGAGTGAATCTATTCATCAATACACGCATAGATGTGATACTGCATTACGGGAGGCTCATTGAACTGTGCGAGTGATGTTATTGCTCCTCTGTTGCAGTACATTTCCCATACAGTGCGGATTTATACAGCATCCAAATGTGACCGCATCTCAAGATATTGGTCAAAACAGTGAGCATTTTTATTTGATCTATGGAGAGACAGAGAGAGGCAGTGAGTCATAGGTAGAGAAGAGGATTGTCTGTAGCCTGGACTTGGACACGGAGACAGGGAGTTGACATTACGGACGGCTGGGGATAAGGGACACCTGGACTATGTGGGACACTGGAGGAGAATGAGTGACATCCCACTCAGCAAAGGTTGACTTAATCTGGATTGTTTGGTCTGTTGGAAATTCTGAATTATTACATATAATAATTCCATTTATATAGCGCTTTTCATCAAGGATCTCAAAGCGCTGTAGAGTACACATCAGCAGCAGACACTAGGAATAAAACTAATCATATTATAAATACATTACACAATTCCATTTAGTAAATGAACTTCAAGTTTAATAAGTGGAAGCGTATACATAGCTTTTCAGACACATTTTAAAAAATGTCCACAGATTCAGAGATCCTGATATCTCGTGGAAGACCGTTCCATATCCTAGGTGCAACACAGGAACAATCTCGGTCACCCATAGAACGAAGCCTTGACCTGGGAATGCAGAGAAGATCTGCATCCACAGATATATATGATAACCGTGACATCGATGACAGTGGCTAAGTGTAATTGGGTACATTTGATATTAAATGTATTCATCCTTGTACTCGCGGATCATCGTGCTCCATATGGACATGAAGTCTTGTCCAGGAGGCTTGGCCAGAGGCAATGGATCGGACTCCTAGAGGGACATTAGAAACGGCCCACTGCTTTTCTGCCCTTCGTGAAAGTTGATTTAACTGTCCGAAGTGAATGGTCGGGGAATGGATTTAAGTCTTTGAGGGAGTGCACCAGCAAATCTGACGGTGCTTAAGTTGTATTACCAATGTTTGTTGGCAAGGCTGCATGCACCTGTTTTCACAACCTCGGAAACAAAAGAAATTCCTTTCAGAAGAATGCAAAACAAAGCGAAGAGGCACTGTCGCTTATTTGTTAGAACTCCAGCTGCTTTGATAACATCAATTATGAATTTTGGTCTGTCACCAAGGAAATCTTTGGCAGTGTGTTGTCTTCAGGAAATGCATCAAAACTAGTGCATTTGTCAGCAAAGCGCACGCTGCATACCGGAGTGGATTTTTGTGCAACCCGAATAAAACTGTAAACAATATTGATCCATCCCCCGTAATCATAAAACGTGACGGGTCCATTTTTTTAAAGTTGTCATTCTGCCAGCACACAGAATGACTGCGACGTGGTTCAAAACCAGGCGCCCATGGCGAGATGTTAACAACCTTGCATGGTATACAGGAGGTCGTGGGTTCAATCCCGATCCTTACACTGCCTGTATATTTGGAGTTTACATGTTCTCTACCTGGTCGCGTGGATTTTTCTCTGGGTCCTTGCGTTTTTGCCTCATTTGGAGTATTTGGCTGCGAAACATTTGTACACGATCAGCCACTTCGTTGAGCTATCATTTGTGGCCAGGTCGCTTCTGCAAAAGAGCTATGTAGCTCAGTGGGCCTAACCTGGTAAAATGAAAAAAATTGTTGAGTTCAAGTTTAAGCTCCGTCCATGATTCAAATTTGCATATCGCCATTCACACTTGAGGGCTGGACCGCGGTCAGTCTGTCGGTCTATTCGAAATATCCGATTATTGGATCAAATGCAAGTGCCCGTGAATAGAAACAAAATACGGGAGTAAATTAAGCCTTGTGCATCTGCTTATTTTTTTGTTGCTCCAAATGTCAAGGGCAGAAAGTATGGGGGGGGGGGGGCTACTGATGTTTGTACTGAAAAAAAAGGGAGACATCAAAAGAATTCTAAGATACGGTTAGAAATTATTTGCTCCGTTGCTTTTAACCGCTCCAGTCATTTGTCTTCCTATAAAAAACACCTTTGGTCTTGCGGTGTGCACATCATTTGCACACATGTGCGGCACGCGTACGTGTGTGTATGTGTTGGTGTGTGTGCGCGATGAGCAGTTGTGCAACGATTTTCGTGCTATGAACCCGGCGACCCGGGTTCGATTCCCGCTCACGGCCAACACCAGTGACGATTTTCTGAACCGGTCTTGGGCTTCTCCTAGGTCAACTCAGCCTCACACATTCAAGTACCCAGTGCAATGTGTAAATATCAACACGAAGGGAGAGTTAAGGCGGCCGGGCGTGGTGCCAGAGACCCACCCCCCCCTCGTGTGCCGTCCTGGCCTTCACAGGTGCTACTCGCTAACAGCACTTGCCCCAACAGTCTGTTCAGACTATATGGAGGATCTTTGTTTTTGTGTTGTTGTGTTTGTCATTTGCAGATCATTGAAAACATTCTGAAAGTGCACCCAGTAGCAGGGCCACAGATTTTCCACCCACTCCTTCCCAGCATCTTCAAAGGGATCCTGGATGGGGAGGTAAGGGACTCGAAGCTTTAATCTTCATATACGACATACGTACACGAATATATATATGCCGCCATTTGTATGTAGTCGTTTTTTTTGCTCTGCCTGTATGTATGTTGAACTTCTGTCACACCGTACGTAGCCAACCATGCGAATCGGAGGTGCGGGGGAAGGACAACAAACTAAACACAGAAAGCAGTCCAAAATAAATTCATTTTAAATATATAGATTTGAAAGTGCATAGCTCCAGTGGCTTCCTAATATCAGAAGGCAGAGTGTTCCAGAAGGCTGCAGAAGCACATCTGAAAGCGCGCGATGCAGTGACCGTCTTTGTTGGCTGGAATCGGTGCCCAGACTGATCCTTTTCTTTCATCCACTCCAGCGCATGGTTTTCTCTTTTGTCTTTGATAATTGTCAAGCGCAAATCTAAAAGCCGCAAGCGCTGTCTCCTGTACATCCAACCCCCCCCCCCTGCCCATCCCATCTCCCCCTTCCTGATTTGAAATTCACCGTGGTGAGAGAACATCTGGAGATCGCCAAATGCATTAACATGTTTGACGTACCGACGTATACACACCCTGTTCGAATGTTATTACAAAAGCCCCGCAATTGGCGTTCTCCACGTAAACCAGATCATCGCAGAATTACGTGGGCGTTGTTGTTATCCAACCCACTTTAATTTGCGCTTAATTGTTATATCGAAGGTTGTGAATAATTCCGAACAATGGACTTGATAAAGCCCTGTTTCTCGTGCATAAAAAGCGCTCTGATTGCTTGTGATACCACAGACGAGCACAAATGGGAGGGGGGGGAGTGACGTGATACGTTCGAGCAGTAGCAGCAGCAGCGGCAGGGTGTCGTCGCAGCAGCGTGTGTTTTAGAGCGCAGGGAAGGTGACCTCCCCTTGTGTCTCCCCCCACCTCCCCCCATGCTTCTCGCCCCAATCAGAGGTATCCGGTTGTGATGGCCACGTACCTCGGCATCTTTGGTAGAATCATCCTCCAGAACCCAGCGTACTTTTCGGGCCTGCTCGGGCAGATCGGCATGGAGCTGGGCCAAGAGGTGAGGAGCCTTGTCTCTTGGTGTTTCCGGTTTCACGATGGTTTTAGTTTCAAAGGAGACCGGGTGGCTCCGAGGTGAGCGCGCCAAGCCAACATGGCTGAGAATCCTAGACTCAATTCCAGTTTTCAGCCGTGCTAAAATGATAACAACTGCGTTATTGTTATCAAACAACTGCATCTCCCCGAGGAGTCATCCTCAATTCTTCACCATCTCCACCATCTCCATCGACGTCAAATCATCATTATCAAAGGTAATAAAAAAACGCATTGTCTTAATAGTTTATTATGTATTCATTGAAGTCATTGTTATTTAACACTTACCATTGCCCCACAATGTATCGAAAGTTTTCCCATTGGAACAAGGTTTCTGCATTCATGAGCGTTTTCAAGAATGTAACCCTCGCGGATAGGGAGGGTTTACTGCATGTTGAACTTCTTTCGCACCATTCATAGCCAACCGCGTTAACACTAAAATCAGGGTTATATGAGTGTAGCATGCAAATATGGTCTCGGCATGGTTATCAATACATTTGGTTTTTCACTTGAAATTTCAGAAAAAAAAATCCAGATTTGAGAATAAAACTAAACACTAGTTGGACTACTATGCAAAGAACACATCAACAGCAATGTGTATTTTAATATGCAGTGTCCTCCCACTGTGGGTAAGAGGTCACTTGAAAGCATCCCAGAAGTAATTCTGTGAAGTCGCATTCCAGGGGTTGATCTCGAACACGCGGGGGGCAATGCACTCATCTGCGAGTGTTCCCAAAAGGGGCGGCACCTGGCTTCGTGTCACCAATATGGAGCTTGGTCTAGAGGTGAAGGCAGTGCCTTGTTCATCATCTCTGTCAAGTTGTTTGATTTAGAGGTCGCGCAGAGGTCAGAGCATCAAGCCAGCTCCGCCGAGTTCCTAGGCTCGAATCCAGTTTTCAGGCTCGCGCGATCAAAATGGATTTTTACGACGAAAAAACCCCATTTCATTTTGTATAAACCAGAGAGTTCAGGGTGCCTTGCCCTCGCCTTTTGACTGCTTCCACCATAAAAGAACGAACAGGCGAGCAAGTTAGCGATACAAAAGACTCCCAGTTGGCTTTGCTCTCCCACGTATAATTCGGCCTGTTGAGTCACGCAGACAATTTGAGTTGTCGCTCTCCTGACACGCTGTTGTTGTTGTACCGCACGTTCGGCACGACATCCGACGTTTTGCTTTCATGAAACGAGGAAACTGCAAGCACGTGGGAGCAGAACGTCAGGATGTAATCTCCAAATAAGACGCGGCACAACAACGCAAAAACAACATCGCGAAAGCTTACGCAGCAAGCGTGCGAGTGATTCCGCATTTGTTTTGCGCTACGCTTAAGCGCTCGCCTCCCTAATCGCTTCACAGCCGGACCAGCTGCTGGGCTCCCTCGTGGACATGTGGGTGGACCGCATGGACAACATCACGCAGCCAGGGAGGCGCAAGCTGTCTGCGCTCGCGCTCGCCTCCCTCCTCCCCACGGACAACAGGTACGGGGCGCTTGCGCGTGCGGCGCCGTGAAGCGCCACAGCGCAGCAGCAGCCGTGGGCTTGCGGAGGCGGCAGCAGTGGTGGTGGTGGTGGCAGTGGTGGTGGTTGCGACTCCCTCGTCTCATTTACATTTCTGAATGTCGAGCGCCGTGGCGCCGGGCTGATTAATGCCTGCCGCCCGTATCGGACCGAAGCTAAAAAGGCAATTAAATGATCGTGCTCATTGCTAGTCCGCCCAAGGTTTATGCGTACGTAATATGCGTAATTTTCAAAGGGAATTAATTGATTGTCCACCAGACTGATTTATTCAGGTTTTGTGTAAACAAAACTTGTGTTTTGTACATATGCGCAGGGTTTCTGCTTTAGGTGTGGCTAATTTTCTTCTATGTGAATTAAGTTAGAGAGTGGCACGCACGCTGGTCGTAGACTAATTAAAAGTGTGAAGTAAAAGTAAATGGCCTTGGGCAGGGACGATGACCGATGGTCAAGATTAATAACCGAGTGGCAGTAACCAAGGGAGAAAACGCCTTCTGAGAGGATGCCTAACCGAGGAGATGGGGTATGAGATCAGCTCGCATGTGCAACAGCTGCTGGGTGGCTCATTACTTCGCTCGATTGTGAGAGATGGTGGTGGCTAGGGGAGGTCTTCATCCAGCAGTAGATTGACCATGGCAGACTACGATGATGATAATGATGATGGATGCCACTCCATCGTTCGCTTTAACTACCGACCATCATCCCTTCTGGCAACGTGCACTCTGCCCATGTCCATTAATTTTTCTTTACAGTCAATAAGATGTCTCTAACTTGCGTTGATATATTAAACCAATTTCTCTTGGAGTTGTGTCACGTAAAAAAAAATTGAGTTCACACATGAACCTTTTTTCCATGATGAAGAAGTACCCAAAACAATAATCATCATCGGCCGTGGTCAATCCACTTCTGGATGAAGGCCTGTCCAAGCTGCCGCCACTTGCCCAAAACATGCACCTGTCATATTGTTCCTATTGTAGCTCTTGAATTGTTATTTTAATACGAGCTTGTTTGCCCGTCCCAGGACGGAAGCTGTAATATTTACGAAAAAATTCAGCAGAGTAATGGCAGTGAATCTTGCACGAAAGTATGTCATCAAACACTTCACTGCATTTCACGGTAGCACTGTATTAATAGCAGTGATTCTTGCACAAAACGAAGTCATAAAACATCTCACTTCATGTCACTGTAGCACTGTATTTGACTCGCCTTCAATTTGTTCAAATTCACTGCTCTGATACTTTATTTTCTTCTGTTTTCGGTCGCTGGGGTTAAAATAAATTGGAATTCGATACAATATCTGGAAAATCGCCGACATGTCTATTTTACCATAATGTAGAAGCATCAATTAGACTTACCTTTTGTCTCAAGTGCTGAAGAAATAAATAAAGGCACCAAATCCACTTTGTTGCTGCGTATAATTATTTATTAGATTCTTTTTCGATAAAGAAACATCAAACCTAAAGCGAATTTGCGGAAAAACATTAATTCCACTCGACCTTCTGCGTGAGTGTAAAAATCCACCCGCTCATGAATATTAATGACGGGGGGGGGGGTGCGGCATGTGGAGTGACGTCACGTGCATTACACACAAACAGACATTCTTGGCTCATCATAGTAGCAATGTTTATCTGCTTCTCTTTCGCCTTCTTCCCTCGGAACTGCTCCTCTTTGGAACTGCCTCCTCCCACCATCGTCACTTTTATCAACAATAATAACGATAACAATCTTGCTCAATTGCAAGATAGTGCTGCTTTTCCGCTGCTCACTTGACCCTGTGGGCCTTGTGCTCAGCAACTATATAGAAATAAATAAATGTGTTGCATGCTGCGTGGATTATGTGTGCACACAAAGACAAAGATCCCCCACGTAGCCTTAACAGACTTGGCAGGTGCTGTGAGCGAGCATCTTTGATGGCCAACACGGCACACGAGGAGTTGGGTGGCCAGCGCCACGCCCGGCCGCCTCTGTTTCCCCAGTGCAGATGTTTACGCATCGCTTTACCGACTCATTTAAGGCCGTGTCAACCTAGGGGAGGCCCAGGACCGGTTAAAATATTCACCACTGCTATCGGTCATGAGCAGGAATCGAACTCGGATCACCGAGTTTGTAGCTCAGCGCGCTAACCTCTACGCTACCGCTCCCCCACTGCACTACATACACAAACACGCGCGGAGACACTGGAGGCTCAATTACTCACATTATTCACACCCAGGTGATGCGTGCAATCAGATTATCCGTGTCTTCTTTCAGCCGGGAGAGGAAGGGAGAGGGAGAGAAATGCTGATACCGCCGCAGGGTATATTTCACATTGCTTTAGGGTGAAATTAAAAGACATCGGCCACAGTTCATTTTGGCTTGCGAACGAGATAGCTGTTCAGCGTCGCTCCCACTGTGGTTAGGAAGCGGCTTTACTGCATCTTAAATGCACCAGCGTGCATAAAATAGTTACCATTTTGTGGGGCGTTTTGTAGTTATTATGTATGAATATAATTGTTTATACCCAGGAAAGCCTCCCAGAGTTAATTGAGACTTGTTTTTATGGAGGGTCCTGACCAAGTGTGTTGCAGTAGAGGGCGCTGATTGCTATGTAAATTCCAACTGAGTGAAATAGGCAGCTAATTGTTTTTCTTTTTTCAAATTTTCACCACGATGCTGGCGCACAGTGGCGCCCACCCTTGCGAACGGCGTCATGGGATATTTTAACTTCCACTGTGCAGAAGCGGACGATGTTCTTTTGGTTTATGCACTGCACCACTGCAGTAACGACAAAGGCGGCCACTGGATTTGAATCTTGAACCTCCGCAGCGAGTAGCAAACGCTTTCTGCTCGGCCATATAAAATCGATGGTTTGTGCGATGGATATGCTTGCCTCTGCCATAGGAATGTATAATTTCCTCTACCAGTTCGACAAATACAATAATTATTATTATTAAAATACAAAAATGGCAAGTTCAGTCCTCATTTGACATTGCAACAATTTGACTTGCACATTTACACGTTTAGTGTTTGGTCCGTCCATGCCTCAGTGAACTTCTTCCCTTCGTGTAAAAGGACGATTCAACCCCAAGAATCTTAACAGCTCTCATCTTGTAGCTACACGTCTGGTAATGACAACAAAAATAGTTTAAATTGATTTTCGCCATTTTATTATTTCCCTTCTACGTGACTCTACCGAAAGAACCAAGAATTAATTGCTGACTTGTCACCGCAATGGTATTGGAGAAATCAGGATGATGCTGTAGTGGTATTCCTAAAGTCACCTTAAATATTTTTTTTTCAATAACCTTAAAACTGGATGTCTGTAAATGCTAGGTTTGTAAAAAAAATATTTGAGTGTTGTGTTTTTTTGCAATCGTTTGTATATATTTTTTTTATCTCTCTCGGAAATGTTTTCGTTTTGGCCATTAGCCTGACAAACACAAAATATAACATTAGCATCTCATTCGAATATCATTTGTATGCACAATTGCATAAATGACGCTTTATAAAATGAAATTATTATTATGATTCGACGGGTGTTATCATGAGCATCAAAAACAAGTTAAAATCTATAATTGTATGCATCATTGCATATATAATCTGTAATCATTCGCGTGACTCTCCGTACGTATGTACGTGTATATCGCGCTTGCGAGACTCTGAGTTGGTGGAACGACGGGTGGCTTCGTGTGGAACGCACGCGTGTGTGCGACTGAGCCGACGATGTTGTGCAGCATTGTCCAGGACCGCTTCTGTGGCCTCGTCAACATCTGCGCCGAGGCCTTGCACGACATCATGATGGAAGACCCGGACGGAGGCGCCTACAGAGAGTGAGTAAGGTGGGGGTGGGACCAAGTGGCTGGGGGCGGCGTGGGGATTTAAACGACTATTAAACTATTAAACGAATTATGTTTGACCAGGTAAGGCCCATGAAGCTGTATAGTTATTTTTCAGAAGCGACCTGGACACGAATGATCGCCCAGTGAAGTGGCTTCGGTGGAAATTTATTGCAGCCAAATACTGTGAGCGCATTTTTATTCTAAATGTGGAGGGAAAAACTGGAGGACCTCTAGAGGAAAATCTCCACGACCACAGGGAGAGACGCGTGCAAACTTCAAATAAACAGCAAGCGTCAGGGTCGGGATCAAACTCACGATCTCCTGCATACCAGGCAAGATAGTTAATATCTCTCCACCACGAGGATGGTGCGGTCACACCCTGGATTTGCATAGCAGCCGTCGTGAAGAGAGCCCTATGCCTGCAAAAAAAACATGATAGTTCATCCGTCCATCTCCAATGGGGATGAGCCACCACATAAATGCTCATTCATGCATAGCGACACTTTGACTAAGACTTATTTAAAAGAAAATTGTTATTTTGGCCACCATTTCAATTGTGTTATCAAAGTCACGTCGTAAGTCAAAGAATACATTAATAACTTGAAACCTTGCAGAGCAATGCATAGCCTCATGTCACAGAAATGCATGTGGAATGTGATATCAGAGAACTACTTCTGACATCCCTTCAAGTGACGTCATATCGAGAACCAGGGTTGATGAGACTTTCTCACGTACCCAGCTATCGGGATGTTTATTGCATTGTCGCCAAGACAATTATTTTTTTTACTTAGTCAAATCAAGTAAAACATAACTTCACACGATGTTTTTTGTTGTTGTGCAATCATTGGTGGAATTTGCTGAGACCATCAACTCAGGCATTAGAAGCCTGGATTTTAACCCAGAATCTCAGCAATGACAGCTCAGTTGTCCAAACCCCTGAGCTGCCCGACTGCCTCCTATAAATTCTTAACACGTATCGTCTTTGGACATCATCGTCGTCTTCGCTTTAGACGTTAACGTTTTGTTCCCGACGGTGATAATTGCGTGTCGTTCCCCCGGAAGCCGACTGATCATGGCCGTGGAAGAGGTTCACTTCGGAGAGGAACTGGAGCAGCCAACGGAACAAGACAAGCGAAAGAAGCTGGTGAGCGCCCTCCTTGCTTCTGTGCCGCCTCACTGGGCCCCCCCCCGTCCCTTTCATGGCCATCCGCCTCTGACGGTGGCTGTGCGGCTCCTGCGTATCGACCTCACACCGCCAAGATCTTGAGTTGGCTCGTGTGTGTGTGTGTATGTAGAACTTGTTATGCACAAACCATGCTAATTGGAGGTGTGAAATCTGGGTTTCACAAGCGCCCTCTGATTAAACCGGCTTCCGAGGGGTGGCAAGTTGATGGTCTCGGCCCGGCCACCGATGCCTGTAAGTTGAATGGTTTTTTGAAACCAGACCTGTACCGCTTGCGCCAGGCTAATGTAAAGTGGTCGAGCTGATAAGCAACATCCCAGGTCCATAAGTACGAATTAGCCAAATTACATAGGGTGAAAGTAGCTAGTGTTTTCTCTCGAAATTCCAACACCTCGTCTATCAAAGCTGGTGGTCTAGGAGGAATTCTCTGGTAAAAACAAAACGTACATACAACCGTACCCAAATAAGAATTCGCTGCTTATGCAAATGATACCGATGAGTTAAAACCCAACGAGGGATCCTTTGAACACGAGGTTAAGAAATCGTGTGGAGGCGCCACGCGCGGTAATTAGCGCCAGGAATCTGTGCTGGCACAATAAATCGCCTTCGACGTGGAAAAATCACGTGCGTCACGCGTCCCTGTTTTTTCTTTTTTACAAATTGTTAATTGTCATTTTAAAGGCTAATTTCTCCACTAAAATTATGAAGTGATTATCTGCAAAGGGAATATAGGAATAGGCGTACCTTTAACTTTGTATTTTTATTTTTTTCTGCCAGTCTGAAAGATGGTTTTGATGATAATTACAGTCTTTGCAAACTCCCGTTTAAATAGAAAGCGTAATTATGTTTAATAACGGCCCGGGATTTGGTCACTCTTTGCAGGACACTGTACTTCCCCCTTCAGTTATTATTCCGCAGAAGGTAATTTCCGTAGCGGGCTTTGCAAATTGTCGTAATAAGGTGCAGAGAACGTCGGCCAGCATTCGCTGTCTCCCACAACTTCCGCTCCTATCTAGCGTCCCAAGTGCAGGCCAACTATCCCTCGCCTTAAAGTCGTTCCGCTTAGTTTCGCGTGTGACGACTGGATGATTCATTCGACGACGTGTCGGCTGATGTGACGTCGTCATTATCGTTTAAGGCAAATCAGAGGTGTTAACATGCGCTTTTATCTTTTGCATGTTTCACGCCCATTCCCAGCCGAATTTAATACGTTAGCTGGAAATGAATCCACGTTATAAAACATGTTATGAAATCCGTCCTTTTCAATGCCAAAAATAACACCTTTATCCACGGACCTCTATGATGTGAGGAACTTGGAAGTACCGCGTGTACGTGTGCATGCGTGCACGTGCCTGTGTGTGTATGTGGGCTTTGACTTTGTATGCGCGTGTGTTTGCGTATGTGTATGCCCGTGTTTGTATGTGTGCGCGTGTTTCTACGTTTGCGGGGACCCGAGTTCAATTCCCGCTTAAGGCCGGCACCAGTGACGATTATCTAAACCGGTCCTGAGCCTTCCGTAGGTCAACTCAAATGAGTACCTAGTGCAGAGTGTAAACATCGCCACTAGGGAGACAAAGGCGTCCACGCGTCGTGCTGACACTCACCCCCTCGTGTGCCATGTCGACATTTGTAGGCACTCGCTTAACAGACCTTGCCCCAACAGTCTGTTATGGCTATACGAGGGATCTTTGTTGTACGCGTGTCTGTGTGCGCGTGTGTGCGTACGTATACACACGCCACTTAGTGGTAAATGCCTGTTGTGCAGGATGAACATCCAAACATTGTTGGATGTTCTATTGATCAGACGGCAAAAGTTTTTCAGTGCATCCACTGGGGGTTTGTTTTCATTTTCAAAAGTAATATGTTGTTCTTTTTTAATTTACATGAAAACATATTGTATTTTTATATATGAAACACTATTCATCCATGATTTATTCACTTCCCTTGACAATTTGCCATCACAGCTGTGCAATTGATCTCAAACGCACCTTTTGAAAGGTTACATGTGAAGATATGCTTGCAAGTTTTTAACAATAGTGGCATGGGTTATTATTTATACGGTCGTATACAGTGCAACGTCATCATCATCATCATCAAACATCTCATGAAAAACCCAACGCAGAAGATCCCCGGTTTTGATCTTGCGCGAAGCTCATGGTCCACCCTAAACTGCATTCACTGCACAAACCATGCAGATGCGGATTCATTCTGCACAGATGGAAAATTAAGGAAGTCTCCAGTGTGTGACTTTGGTCATCCAGAACGGACCATACAACATACAACCATGCAATGCCCGATCCACAAATATGAAGTTGACATCGCAGCGATACACTCCGCTGCTCCTGATGCCGCTCTTTGGCTTGACCAACTGAATGTGGAATTGTAGTTGTTGCAATGCATCTCCTTCAGCCGTACGAAAGAAGAAGAAGATCATTATCTTGTCACGCTGAGTCTGCCACTGCTGGATGGAAGTATCTCCAAGCCATCGACATCCCTCAAGGGTCTCACCGATGCCACGATCCACTTCACTCCCGCACATGAGCTGATCGCGTTGCCCCATCTTGGACGCGGGTTCCCTCCTTGAACTTGCTGTTCCATAACCCGCCTCGACCACTGGACGTCGTCGCTTCTAGCGACCGTGTGCTGCTCAGTCGACTGACCTCTCTTGAACACTCGGTGTCACGTCACGAGTTTGCGCGCCTTCTCTGATCTGCGCGTTCATTCCTCTTCCGGTCTCGCGGTGTCATTTCACACGTGCACCCATCCCGTGCTTCCTTGCGCACTTTTCAGTGTTTGTTTTTTCCCCAATGTGTGCGTTGTAGCAGCTCACAAACACTGATAATTATCAAACCTTCTCGAAGCACATCGCAATGTACCTCTACATTCGCACGTTCAGTCTTTGAAAATTACTCCCAGCCTCTTTGTATCATTTTGATCCTGGTGCTCCTTTGTACTCCTTCATTAATTGGCCAGGTCTACTTGTACTCCGGGTTTGCAGTTGCATCTAAACAATCATTATGTATGGTTTTACAAACTTGCCGTATGCAACTTTTGTTTTGCTCATATTTTATACTGAGCACAACGTGACACCTTCAATATTTTCTATTGATTGTTATAAAGACCATCATAGAAGACCTATAAGCAACCGCATCTCACAGCTGAGTAGAAAATAGTGGGATTTGTGCATCATGGGGAATGGACTTGTGAACTGTGATTTTTATTTTATTTAAAGAGGAGACGGTTGAAACTAACTTTTTATTTCATCACGTAAGGCCCACTGTTATAAAGCTCTATATAGCTGTTTCAAAAGCGACCTGGCCACAAATGATAGCCCAACAAAGTGCCTTATCATGTGGGCATTCTTAGCAGCCAAATACTCGCCTTTTTATTCTAAATATGGAGGGAAAAACGGGAGGACCCGGAGAAAAATCCACGCAACCACAGGGAGAGAGAGAGAAAGGCACTTAAACTACAAATATACAGCAGGCATCAGGGTCGGGATCGAACCCACGACCTTCTGTGTACCAGGTGAGGAAGTTAACATCTCCTCTGCTGCCCACTGTCTGCCTACTGTCCGTCGGCAGCAAAGAGGATCACCGAGCAAAGATTGCCTGGGGCCTTTGAAAGAGTAATTTATGATTGGTAATTTACGAAGCCTCAGTTTTCCAGCAGAAAAATTAATGGGGGAAATATTGGCAGCACATTTACTTTGCCACAAACCGAAAATGTTGTACAGTTTTGTCTGTAACACCGCTTTTGTGTTTTACACAATGCGCTACCCACAAGGCAGTCCACAGGTGCTTTTAAGTCGTGTTTGCAGAGCGGTATTCCGTGTGGCACGTCTTCGAACAGCGAGCGTTTACCTTCGCATCGCCAATTCCCAAACAAATGTGAACCCGAAACGAAAAAAATTAACGACGTGTGGGCGTGAAGGTTGAGCAACATGAATGAGCAGCTGTTTTTCGTGCCGGTTAGCGAGAGAAGGGAGTGCCGAGTGTGCACGTCACATTTTTCCCCACATGTTTTCGGGTCGTGGTCCGTGCTCGTTCGAAAAGACGTTTCGCTCCATTGTGATGGGAGCTGCTTCAGGACCTGAATTCACCGAAAGTGTCTCCCCAGCATGTAAAGCGAAAGATCCGGGCATTGTGGCGAAACAGCACCGTGGTACGGCCCAAAACACTCGAGGAGAGAGAGCCGTACAGCACAATCGCAAAAAGCCACTTAGCAGCATGTCACATTGCTTTGTTTTTATGTATTTATGTTCGTAAATAGATCCTCATTTGCCTTTTGACATCTGCCGCGCCTTCACATGTTTACAATAACAAGAACAACGCTGGCAGAAGCACGGGAAAAGAGTGTGTGTGCGCAAGATGTTCATTCCGACAAAGGAGACGCACCGTGATATACGAGTGTGTGTGTTCTTGCATGTGTGTCCAAGGATGTGTTTTCATGCATGTTGACGTGTGTTTGTATGGGGGAATTGGTCGTGTTGCGGCTCGCGTGCTGAGCTACGATTCGGGCAAACCGAGTTCGATTCCCGCTCACGACCAACACCATTGATGATTGTGAACCGGTAATGGGCCTTCCTGAGGTCGATTCGATCTCAAATGAGTACCCAGTTCGATGTGTAAACTAGGGGACAAAGACAGCCGGGCATGGTGCTGGCCACCCAACCCTGGCCTTCATAGGGGCTCGCTAACAGTACTTGCCCCGATGGCTTTTCAAGGCTATACAGGGAGCTTTGTTTTTTGTGCATCGGAGTGGAGTGACTGTGCCACTTCAACGGCACAGACCTCGCAGACCTGCAGGCCCATTCGTGAGCAGCCCCCGTTCCTTCTCCTAGCTGTCTCATTTCAATATGTGAAAAGGGAACACAATGTGACACGCGCTCATACGCTCCCCGTTGTAAATACTGTCCTGTGCGTGCGTCAGTGAAATATTTCAATATACAAGAGGGGTGGTATCGTGGCAGCGTGCTCTCGCTGCACTACGCCGACTATTTCTGGACCCTGCCAATCAACCTGTGGGTTTTTGCTGCGCACCAGCGTCTTCAACTCCCTAATCTGCTCCAGATTAATGCCGGAAGATTTGCTCTTAATTATAAATCTGGCACACCCCGCCGCCTCCCCCCCACCCCTCGTTTGTGCACTTTGATTAACGATGGCCGCGTATCCCTCGTGGTGGGTTTTGGTGGTAGAACTTGAGTTGCCTTACTTTGAATAAACGTCAAAAGCGATTTTCCTGCTCAAATGAGCATTGAGGCATCGGTGCCCATCTATCTTACAGCTCTGGAACCAGTGGTGGACATACCACGTTTCTATGGTAGGGAGCGAATCTTACCATAGGACCACTTCGGTTGACGTTGCTGCCAGCGGTACTTATTTAATCGACCCAGGAGGGATGATGGGCCGAGCCAACTTCCAATCAGGTTTTTTTCCGATAGCAAGCCTGTTCCCTTTGCCGATTTCAAACTGCTCTTGAAATTCCCGTTTGCCACTTCTTGCGAGTTGTAAAATGATTGTAATAACTTTTTAGCCCATGAATTCAGCGCTGCATAAAGGCTTCTTCACATCTATGTCACGGGAGTTGTTGACCATATTTAACCACACTGGTCGGCGCAGGCGGTGAAGAAGCCACTAGGGGGGTGGGCAAGGAGGGGGGGGGGGAACAGGTTGGGGTGGCAGATAATCCCAGCACCGGGTCAGAAATCACTCGCCACTGGCGCTAGCCGTGGCAGGGAATCACTCGCCACT
>CM025621.2:12061398-12078291 GCA_014621495.2 Entosphenus tridentatus | reverse complement strand
GCTGTTCACACCCCGCTTATTAACTCCCGTGGCGTGGCCGGCTCTGCCCCAGGCCACGCCCCCCTTCTCGATCCTTCGGGAAGGTCCGGGCCCACAACCACGTGACCCCCAAGCTCCCCCTAGGGCCCCTAGCCCCCCCCCCCTTTGTCCGGTCACGTGTCCTGTTGGGTTCACGCAGCGTGTCACTGCCTGATACGACCTCCGTGACACCCGCCTACAGCACCCACACCGAGCCAACACAGTAGTGACGTCATGTGTCCCTTTGCTCGTACAGTGCCGACACAGTAGTGACGTCGTATGTCACGACACAATTATCAAAATAATAATGACGTATAATATTGGTTTGACTTGTGACCACCTATACTCTTTGTTTTTTTCGGTAAAGTCACGTAGGTAAAGCAATTAATAAAATAACTGTAGCCTTTTTACACCTGACGAGGGAGACTTGTGTTGCCTCCGAAACGTCGTGATTTAATTTAGTTGTTTACATTTATTTTATTTTATTAATTGCTTTACCTACGTGACTTTACCGAAAAAAACAAAGAGTATGAATCTTTGCAGTCACGAAAGTTTCAAATCTAGAATTGTGACCACCTCTTCAGGGGCAATGACAGGGCAATACAAGGTCTGCGTGCCCCGAGATTGGATAACGAGGCCTGTTGATGTGACCTCGCAAGCAGGGGTCAAGGTTCAGTAATGGCTGACGTTGAATTCTGGGGGCGTTCTCAGATACGGTAGGGTGATGCACTACTCGCTCCAGAGTTCTGAACGAAAATCCCTTCACGTCTTTACGAGGTGAACGTCTGCTGCAAGACAAATGAGCCTCAAAAACCTTGTTGATCTCGTCCAGGAGCATAAGCCACCACGCGAACTCCGGTCATACGAGCAGCGGCAGCAGCGGCTTTTGGCTGGCCATCGCGCGGCGATTTCAGATGCGCTTCTGCGGCCGTCTGGAACGCTCTTCCTTCCGATATTAGGAAGCCACTGGAGCTATGCACTTTCAAATCATCACCTAGATTGAAAACTCATTTCGTGAGAACTGCTTTTTGTATTTCATTTGTTGTCCTTCCCCCGCACCTCCGATTAGCACGGTAGGCTGCGTACGGTATGAAAGAATTTCGATTTAAAGCTTTCGTGACTGCAGGGATTCATCTTCTTGATTCTTTCGGTAAAGTCACGTAGAAGGGAAGTAATAAAATAATAAAAATAAAACATAATAAAATAATTCTCACTTATTATTTTATTATGTTTTATTTTTATTATTTTATTACTTCCCTTCTACGTGACTTTACCGAAAGAACCAAGAAGGTGTGAAAGAAGTTTGACACTCATACTTTGAAATTAAATTTGGAAGGAGGGCGGCAATATTAATACTCGTGGGGGGGGTGGGGTAATGTAATGTAGAGCTGTCCGGGGCTGAGCTCTGGAAACCATTTCCCTGCCGCCCCCTCCCCTACACCAGTCAGCAAGAGTTCGATTCCCGCTCACGGCCAACAGCGGTGACGATAATCTGAACCGATCCTGGGCCTCCCCTAGGTCGACTCAGCCTCAAATGAGTACCTGGCGCGGCGTATTCAAACAACGCCGCTGGGGAGATAAAGGCGGCTGGGCGTGGTGTTGGCCACCCACCCCCTCGTGTGTCACAGCGCCGGCCTTCGTAGGTGCTCGCCAACAGCACTTGGTGAGGCTGTAAGGGGGGGGGCGGGGGGGGGGGGCGGGGGGGGGTCTTTGTCTTTGTTTTTATAAATGTGAAGGCAGCAGAACAATACAAATACGCACGCACACACACACACACATATATACACACGCACACGTATATATACACATACACACACACGCGTGTATATACACACACACAGGACTGTATTGCGGAGACATCATTCCCAGCAGGCGTCTAGGTGCAGGCGGGTAATGAGACTCCTCGGTGTTGGTAACGGGGCCCATCTCCGTGGTCAAAACGATCACCCATCATCAGCTCTGCCCAGCAGCAGCAGCAGCATCGCGAGGAGCTGCCGCCAATCATCGCACTCGTGCCACGAAATTTGGCATCAGCAGGGAGCCCATTGGGTTCAAAGGTAACCTCGTGTGCCCGTGGTTCTGAGCGGCGTCGTTCGTGGACCCAGATAGCTACGCGAGAGGGGGTGGGGGAGGGAGATGCAATGGTGCTCGTCCGTAAATTATTTATCTTTTATAAAAAATTAGAATGTTCAAGGATTTTTGTTTTAATCGCCCCTTGGGGTAATGTTACTTTATATATAAACTCTATTCTGTGCGAAGTGCTGTATGGGTTATGGTATAATTGTAGATCTACTGGATGTTTCAGAATAATGACAAGTTTCGAGCTCATGCAAGTATGGGGCATATCAAATAGCAGATGGTAATGTTGGGTTTGTTTTGACATTTGTCAAAAGGTCAAAACGGGTTTTTTTTGCCATACGAGGTGCGAGACGAGGATGCTTACGGAGTTCAAATTTCATACTCTTTGGTTTTTTCGGTAAAGTCACGTAGGTATAAAATAATATTTTAATAATATTTTAATAATTTTTTCTACCTACGTGACTTTACCGAAAGAACCAAAGAGTATGGATTCCTGCAGTCACGAAAGCTTCAAATCTAGATTCAAATTTCATCTTTGCAAAGGCGTCTCTCTCTCGAAAGATTGTGCGTCCTTTTAATTATTCCTCTCAATGAAGGAGCAACATCACACACAGTTGAATTCTGCTCTTACATATGGCAGCAATATGCTCAGGAGCCGAATGCCAATCCCAGGGTCTGCACGCCACAACGAGAGCGCTTCAGAAGAGAGGGAGAGAGAGAGTTCGTGTGGTTTCGCTATTTTCCCTTCACCAAAGGATCGCAGACTGCAACTGGATTTACTCCGCGATTCATAATTTGGGTTTCATGGCCACAATCGCACTACTGTGGCTTGTCGTCAATGCATCTCTATGGTTCTTTATGCATCTCTATGAGTAAATGTGTAACTGTATGCGTCACTACGTATCACTATGCGTCTCTATGTATCTCTACGGGGTCTCTGTGTATCTTTATGGGATTATTATGTGGCCCATAGTTTTCGTTGCATGGCCACAATCCCATTCATGTGGCTCGAGTCGTTTATTTCCCACTCACGCAGGAGATGTGCGGATCAACCTGCTGGTGATGACATTCTCACGTGGTTGATGCTCACACAACCAGGGTCTGCGAGTTAAAATTTAATCTACAACCGATATGTGATGTCTTTATAAATATCTATTTTTAAAAGTGCATCAGTATTACGCATCTGAGATTCTATTTCAACACTTACAAAAATAACTAAATTGGTTGAAGGATGATGCTGCTTATAATTTACAATTTCTCCCCGGGAACTGACTGGGTTTAGCATTTGTATGCATCTGGAAGGATTCTGATGGGTCTCACGTGGAATACAATGCTGTGTCGATCTTGGCATTTTTTTTCGTAATTATCCACTTGTGCCACGCCGAAAGGAAAAAAAACGATTTCAAAGATGAAAACAAAGCAAATGTTTTTTTTCTTCCATCACGTTTCTTTTATTCTACACAATTTCACGACCAATTATGTTCGCGATTTACACACACACTCACACGGTATCCGCGTTCGATCCCCTGAACCGGAGCCGTTGACTCGCGGTATATTTAATTAAAGGTAAACACCGCTGCAATTACATCCTGGTCAATGACTTCTCGCAGTGCTCCAAATTGCACCTGGAGAGATGTACGCCTGTATCTACGTACGTACGTTGAATTTCTTTCGCACCGTTACGTAGCCAACCGTGCAAATCGGAGGTGCGGGGGAGAAGGGATAACAAGAGGGAGAGAGGGAGGGAGGGAGATGGAGGGGAGAGCTGAGCGCCGCACAATGCCCTTACCCGACACAGCTTCATTCCCCACTGAATGTTTTCTGAGTCGCTTTCATGCAGACCGCGCTAGGCAAGTGACCGGAAACTACCCACAGACATCGCGAGAGGCATACTGGATGTGGTGTGCAGGGTACGGGGAAATATGTTCCGGGTTTATTGCGCAACTGGATTGCGTAGGCATGTGATGAACACCCAGAGCCGATTGCGAGCGGCATACTTGATGTGGTGTGCAGGGTGCCCAACGAGACACGTTTCCCGGTGGTGCCGACCCGCACTGACCCGGCTGAAAGGAATCCGCGAGCGAATCGCTCTCCGCTCGTTTGTCTTCCCTTCTCCCGTGTACCGGCTGCACGGCCAACGCCGCCTTCCTTTCTGGGGTAGCTCAACAGAGCTACGGATGATGGATACATTGCACGGCGGTGATTCTTGTGGCGCTCGTGCCGGTGGGTGGGATCCCAGTCACAATCGAATTGGAATCGTCGGAGATGCCTGGGCCTGGCTTGGGCGAGCGGTGGGTGTGCGGTGGGCGCGCTGTGGTGGCCCAGGATTGTGAAATTGCCCTCTTATCGCGGGAACTCTGCCGCGCGATGCAATTCCGTCCGCGCGCGTCGGGCTCCCTGCTCGGAATTCAATAAACGCGGTGTGATGGCGGGGGCGGAGCGGGGGTCCTGGAGGAGGAGGAGGATGGGGGGGGGTCAGTGAATTTCCTTCTCGCGAGGCTGCGGGGATTGTTTTTGTGTGGTTGTTGGGGTTGGGTTATTTGTGCCTCCTCCCCCGCACCCCCCTCCCGACGTCTTTGGTTTCTGTTTAATCTTGAGGTGGTGGCGGCGGTGGCGGTGGTGGCGATGCGACTGCCCTTTTTCTTGCTGGGTGTAGCCTTGTCAACCAATGCGGGTCGATGCTAATTAAATCCGCTGATTCCGCGCCTCCTGGCTTAGAGGAATACGAACGGCTCGCGACACGCAATTGCCCCGCGTAGCCTCCAGCAGCAGAAGAAGGCCGCCACCACGTCCGCACGTCCGCCTTTGTCTCCCGAGTGGCGATGTTCACTGCGCCGTTGCTAGGTACTAATTTGAGGCTGAGTCGACCTAGGGGAGAAGGCCCAGGACCGGTTGCAGATCGTCGCCGCTGTTATTGGTCGTCAGCGGGAAGCGAACTCGGGTCGCCGGGTTCATGACGCAGCTTGCTGACCTCTACACACACAGACAAAGATGCCCCGTGTAGCCTTGATAGACTCTTGGGGCAAGTGCTGTTAGCGAGCACCTATGAAGGCCGGCACGGCACACGAGCCGGTGGATGGCCAACACCACGCCCGACCGCCTTTGTCTTCCGAGTGGCGATGTTTACTGCACCGCACCAGGTGCTCATTTGTGGCTGAGACGACCTAGGGGAGAGCCAAGACCAGTTCAGTGCGAGAGAATAATCGTACTCGGGTCGCCGGGGTTCGTCGCACAGCACGCTAACCGCTGCGCCACCGCTCCCCACGCACGCGCGCACACACACGCAGACACACACGGGCACACGCAGACACAAGCGCGCACACACACGCAGACACACAGACGCGGACACACGCACACACACACAGACGCGCAGACACACACACGGACACACACACGCAGACACACACACACGCAGACACACACACACGCAGACACACACACACGCAGACACACACACGCAGACAAAGATACAAAGATCCCCCATATAGCCTTAACAGACTGTAGGGGCAAGTGCTGTTAGCGAGCACCTATGAAGGCCGGAACGGTACACGAGAGGGTGGGTGGCCAGCACCACGCCCGACCGCCTTTGTCTCCCTAGTGGCAATGTTTACACATCGCACCAGGTACTCATTTGAGGCTGAGTCGACCTAGGGGAGGCCCAGGACCGGTTCAGATAATCGTCACTGGTGTTGGCCGTGAGCGGGAATCGAACCCGTGTCGCCAGGTTCATAGCGCAGCGCGCTAATCGCTACACTACCGCTCCCCACGCGCAGACACACACACAGACACACACGCGGGCACGAGAGTTCATTTCTATTCAATGAGCACCCGAGGTGGCCCAGAGGGGCCGCGGGCTCGTCGCGTGGAGAGAGAAGAAGGGGGATCAGGGGGCGGGGGGCGGGGGGAGGTGTAATTTGGCTTCTGCCTCCGATATTCCCGATATGGCAGTGTGTGTGAGCTGCTTCGTTGTGCACGCCAAGAGACGGAACCTTCGTTGAATAGGGAGCCGCGTGCCGCGTCTCAATCCGCCCGCAAGTGACACACTCGCGCGCGCCGGCGTCCTCCGAGGCATCTCTCGTGGCCGCGAACAAAGCGGCGCTTTGGCCACGGCGAGACGAAGATTTAATCCACTCCCAGTTGCGGCCCCATCGCAGAGTGCTGGGGCGAGCGGCTCATTCAGGTGGGAACGGCACACGTAGGCCGGGGCCGGGGGTGAGGGCAAATACACACCCGGTCACCTTTGTCTCCCCCCCCCCCCCCCGGTGCTGATATTTATTGGACATCTGTGAACAAAAAGAGGTTCGCAGCTCATCGGATTCATCCAGTCTAAGCAGAGATTCCGATGCTGATTTGCACACAGCACGGTGGGTTACTTGTTTAAGGCTGAGTCGACCTAGGGGAGGCGCATGACTTGTTTCGATCTCACTTTATCGCTCGTCACTGGTGGTATATTTTCAACCACGTAAAGGCTCGAACGGGCCGTTAGCACGCAGATAAATGCACGTAATTATATAGCCCCGTTCACAATTGGAAGGCTGAACAGGTTGAAATCTTTTTGTTACATCGCAGGGTCGTGAGAGGTGATGGCAGTAGTTTATGGAAGCCTTCATCCAGCAGTGGATCGACCACGGCTGTTTTGTGATGATTGTGACCTTCAAAATGAGCAGAACGCAGCTCATACTCTCGCCAGGGTCGATAAAATACGGGACCACTCAAGGGGATGCAAATAGGAATGTGGGAATGTGCTCAATGAGACGATCACTTATGGGAATGAGAGGACCCCCTCCCCCCTGGACAATATTAATTATAATGTTTAAAAAATACGAGAACCCTACTCAATTATCACGCGTGACCATTGCCTACGATGGCTGCTCAGTTCAGAGGTCAGAGCAGCGAAATGTACCATGCTGACGCTTTCGCCAAAGTGTGGGGGTCAATTGAGGTGCAGATGCTGCTACTGATGCTGCTGCTGCGACTTCCTCTGTTGCTGCAACTGCTGCTACTGCTGTTGTTTCACTCGTTCTCACGGGTTTAGCGAAGCGATATGAACAAAAAATTAACCCGTAAAAACAAAATTTTTCACTATAAATCCTTTATATGCGTGGCGGCTAGAGTCCTCTCGTCCTCTGGCTTGAGATGGCTGCCACCTATGGGTCAGATGATTGCATGGCAGCATTAAGCAATTGGTAATTAAATATAATATTTTTGTCCTAAAAAGTGTAAAATTTTGGAAAAAAAATGTCACGAACATTAATTGTCACGCACAACGAGTCTGTGTGGAAAATGTCAGCTCGATTGGATCACGGGAAGTGGGTTAAAAAACGACCGAAAGATTTGCACGGTCGTAAGCAAGCAAGTGAACTTAATATAAAGGATTTTTAAAAAGGCGTTGGGTGTTGTTGTTGTTGTTGGTGTTATTGTTGTTGTCAGAGTGAAACGTCGCAAGCCGTGAGGGCGCCAAGGGGAGGCTTGCCACGTGTCCCCAGTGGCGCTCGTGCACTCAGACAACGCAGCCCTCAGGGCTCCAGTGACTGCCAATCGTGACAGTGGTATTAATTAACTGCCATATATACCGGGTTCATACTCTTAGTTTTTTCGGTAAAGTCACGTAGGTAAAAAATGAAATTAAAGTTATTTTTATTAATTTTTATTAATTTTAATTTCATTTTTTACCTACGTGACTTTACCGAAAAACCTAAGAGTATGAATCATTGCAGTCACGAAAGCTTCAAATCTAGAATATATACAGGGTGTTTGAAAATGGTGGACCCAATTTCAAAGCAATATTTTTCACGATGCCAACATGTTACAATTACACGAAAAGTTACAAACGGTTTAATGAGTTATCAAGTTTTACTAACAATTTTATGAATGCTATATTTGCCTTCCACCTGCTGTATGGACAACATCGAGACGTTAGTTTGAATTCGTCCCAAACGCCTCTCAAAGTGTCTTCTTCCCTGACGTCACCGCTGCCGTGATTCTGTTTTTGAGGTCATCCAGATTAGTCGCAAATGGTGGCACAAAAACACGATCTTTTGTGTCACCATGCTCTTTGACATTGGCGGATCAATGCCAAAACGCCGTTGAAACGCACGCTGCACCGCAATTACGGATTCAGTCTTGCTGAACTGCGGAACGCAAAACGTCACCATCTTGCGAACGACTGAGGCTCGGGGCTGTTTGTGCGCTGGGAGAGGCATCGAGCGGGAATCATTTGAAACTCTACGCCCCGCCCTCTCTATGCCCCGCCCTCTCTCTATGCCCCGCCCTCTCTATGCCCCGCCCTCTCTATGCCCCGCCCTTTCAAGTGGTAAGAGTTTAATTCATGGGCGGTTCGTGGTTGCAGAGATATAGCGATTTCAAATCGGGTCAATCTCTCTGAAACACCCTGTATTTAAAAATATTTTATATTAAGTTCACTTGCTTGCTTACGACCGTGCAAATCTTTCGGTCGTTTTTAAACCCAGTTCCCGTGATCCAATCGAGCTGACATTTTCCACACAGACTCGTTGTGCGTGACAATTAATGTTCGTGAATTTTTATTTATTTAATTTTACACTTTTTAGGACAAAAATATTATATTTAATTACCAATTGCTTAATGGTGGCATGCAATCATCTGACCCATAGGTGGCAGCCATCTCAAGCCAGAGGACGAGAGGACTCTAGCCGCCACGCATATAAAGGATTTATAGTGAAAAACTTTGTTTTTACGGGTTATCTTATTAACCAGGTAAGGTCCACTGAGCTTTTTAGATTTTTTTCAGAAACGACCTGGCTATCACAAACGATGGTTCGACGAAGTTTACTTCATCGAGTGGACATCGTGAGCAGAAAAATACTCGAAGCGCGTGGGGAGAAACCCCACGCGTGAGATGAGGAAGAACACGTGGTGTCCACACGTCTGTGCTGCACGGCATTCCCTCGTTATTCGCGGGGGGATACGCTCTGGAGATGCTCGTGAATGGTACATTTCGCGATTAATGATATTGGCCTACGAACACCGATCTTTTTCATGAATTACCTTGAATGCATACGTAAAATGAGCTATTAAATACATGAAAATTGTGTCGTCACTTTATATCATCACTTTCTCAAATTACATTCTCTTTCATCGCTTTTTTTCTCAATGCAGTCGTGTAAGAGAGTTCCAGATGCGATTCGCGAAAAGCCAAAACAGCAGACAGCAATTTCAATTTAAAGCTTTCGTGACTGCAGGGATTCATCTTTTTGGTTATTTCGGTAAAGTCACTTAGAAGGGAAATAAAAGAAAAATAATAAAAAAACATAATAAAACAATTCTCACGACGTTTCGGCCACAACGCAGCAGCCGTCCTCAGGTGAAGAATGAATACTATTAACATTCCTTCCCTTTATTAATGCTAACCCTACTCCCTCCCTTTGATGCTGCTAATCCTGCATAATGCACGGGCATAATGTGACTTTCCACAAGTAGTGACTAATCCCATATCTGCATTTCCCATAAATATGCTGAATTCCTCTTGATATGCAAATAATTTTGTCAAGGCGCTCTTCCCCCTCCAACCCAGCTTAAATATACGCTGCCAAGCCTGGTGGTGTTCATTCAGACGCTGTCTTTCCGACAGCCCTGTTCTTCACCTGAGGACGGCTGCTTGCGTTGTGGCCGAAACGTCGTGAGAATGATTTTATTATGTTTTATTTTTATTATTTTATTATTTCCCTTCTACGTGACTTTACTGAAAGAACCAAGAAGCGGACAGCAAGTTGTCGAATAACGAGGGAATATCGCACCGCCATCTTCCTGGCGAGCTAAGTTCAGGAGCACGGGCACCCCACGGGAAGGGAGGGCATTCCAGGACATCGGTGCGCTGATCCACCAACCCTCCCTGCTGCCTCCATAGTGCTGGATTCCAAGCAAGCCACGTGCAGCAGCACGTCACCGATGTAACTCCGCTCCCGAGTCGAGTCCTCGATGGGAACGCATTCCCCGTCTCATCACGTGGCCACCAAATAGCAGCGCAATTGGAACGCAGCTTTGAAAAACCAAAAAAATTAACCCGTAAAAACAAAGTTTTTCACTATAAATCCTTTATATGCGTGGCGGCTAGAGTCCTCTCGTCCTCTGGCTTGAGATGGCTGCCACCTATGGGTCAGATGATTGCCTGCCACCATTAAGCAATTGGTAATTAAATATACAAAATTTTGTCTAAAAAGTGTACAATTTTGGAAAAAAATTTTCACGAAAATAAATTGTCACGCACAACGAGTCTGTGTGCAAAATGTCAGCTCGATTGGATCACGGGAAGTGGGTTAAAAAACGACCGAAAGATTTGCACGGTCGTAAGCGCGCAAGCAAGCAAGCGAGTGAACTTAATATAAAGGATTTTTCAACTGAAGGGGAAAATACAATTTATTTTTTGTAAACGCGAGTTTTGATGTCGTTTCAATTTCGTATTTGTGCGGAGCGCTGTCCCAGCACAACTCACCGTCGTCAGCTGCCACGTGTTGCGTAACCCCCAGATCGGCGTCGACCATTGGCTGTTGACGAGCGGTCGTTGTGTGAACGTTGCGAAGTTCACTAAAAACAACAACAGCAACTCGAACGCGTTTGGCGCGAGGAACATTCCTCGCGCTTTGAATTTCAAGGCGCTAATGATGATTGCTGTACTTATTGATGGCACCAAATAACTGGTCAGCTGCGAGGGTAATGAGGCTATCAATCAGACGTAATTGCTCATTTCACGTCGACCGCCGATGTGGCTCCGATGTTGTTTATACATCATCTAAACGGGGGAGGGGAGGGGGGCATGGTTTATCCGCTGCTGGATTGAAGGCCTGTCCACACTTGTTTCGCAACCCTCTCGTGCTCACGCCTCAGCAGTTTTCTTCACGAATTTACAGAGAAAGAAGGGGTGGGGGGCCGGCCACTTTCGCCGGTAAGACATCATCAGTGTGAGGGGGCCGCCACACATTTAAAAAATTAACCCGTAAAAACAAAGTTTTTCACTATAAATCCTTTATACGCGTGGCGGCTAGAGTCCTCTCGTCCTCTGGCTTGAGATGGCTGCCACCTATGGGTCAGATGATTGCATGCCACCATTAAGCAATTGGTAATTAAATATAATTTTTTTGTCCTAAAAGTGTAAAATTTTGGAAAATAATTTCACGAAAAGTAATTGGCACGCACAACGAGTCTGTGTGCACAATGTCAGCTCGATTGGATCACGGGAAGTGGGTTAAAAAACGACCGAAATATTTGCACGGTCGTAAGCAAGCAAGCAAGCAAGCGCGCAAGTGAACTTAATATAAAGGATTTAAAAAACATTGTCGGGGTTTGTGACAGCAGCACGATGACGACGGGGAGGTGTTTTCACTCGTCGTGCATTTGCCGGGGGCCGCCAGTGATCCACGGGCCTTGCAATGAAGAACGCTGAACTGCAGACATCATCACTCTCCGCGCGCGCGTCAATGGAACTGATCTCCGTGGCGCTGCAACTCCGTCGTGGTGCCTCCTCTCTCTCCCTCTCTCTGTGCCTCTGGCTGGACCGTCCAAGTGGTGAAGTATGGTCAAACAAAGATCTCCCCCCACTCCTCCCCCGTATAGCCTTAGCAGACTGTTGGGGAAATTTCTGTGAAGCGACAAGCCGCCACGGCAGACGAGGGAGTGCGGTGTGTCAGCACCGCGCCCGGCCGCCTTTGTCTCCCTAGTGGCAACGTTTTACACATCGCAACAGGTACTCATTTAACACGAACAAAAACTGAAGTTTTCTTTATTGATTTTACCAGGTAAGGCTCACTGAGCCGTGGAGCTCTTTTCCAGAAGCGACCTGGCCACAAATGATAGCTCAACGAAGTGGCTTATCGCGTGGAAATGTATCGCAGCCAAATACTCTAAACGCGTGATGTTGATTCTAAACGTGAAGGGGAAAAAACCGGAGGACTCGGAGAAAAATCCACGCGATCACGGGCAGAGAGAAAGACACAAACTCTTAATCTACAGGCATCCGAATAATTTACTTCTCCAGGACCGGTTCAGATAATCGCCACTAACCGCTACGCTGCTGCTCCCCACACAGTGGTCAAACACCTCCCACCATGACCAACACATCATTATTATTGCTATTAAATTCTAATCGTTGCCCTCGTAGTATTATTATTTAGTCACGCGTGGGACAGCTTGAGACGCCACGCACGCCGATGAGTGTAGCTGCTAGAGAGGAGCCGCTCGCATCAAGCAATGCCTATGTATGTACCTATCTTGAACTTCTTTCGCACCGTACGTAGCCAACCGTGCGAATTGGAGGTGGCGGGGGAAGGACAACAAACTAAACGGAAAAAGCAGTTCTAAAGAAATGAGCTTTCAATCTAGCCGATTTAAAAGTGCGTGGCTCCAGTGTCTTCCTAATATCGGGAGGAAGAGCGTTCCAGACGGCCGCAGAAGCGCATCTGAAAGCGCCGCGCGATGCAGCGGCCACCGTCTTTGTTCGATGGCGAGCCACTGCGAGGATGGCCGGAGTTCGCGTGATGCTTCATGTCCCTTGACGAGAGGCTTTATCTGTCCCTATACACATGCCACCACCCACCCACCCACCCGTCCGCCCACCTCCATCAATCCACTGCCTAACGAGGCTTCTCCACGCCGCTCGGATCGCGGTGGGGTCGGGGGTAATTTTCTCATTTTTCACCAAGCGATAGTCAGTGGCGGTGTAAGCAGTCAGGGGGAGCCATGGATGTTGGACGGGGGGGGGGGGGTATAGTACAGTACAATGGATTCTGATGAAAATATATTTTTACTTTCCTCGACTGACAACGTAGCCCGCTGGCAGCCTGGTGATCGGCCGTCGAAGTCACGGTGGCTAGGAGATGTTAACTACCTCGCCTGGTATGCAGGAGGTCGTGGGCTCGATGCCGACCCAGACGCCTGCTGTGTATTTGGAGTTTGCGGTGTCTCTCTCCCCGTGGTCCTCCGGGGGTTTTCCCCTCCACATATACAAACAATGCGTTTTGAGTATTTCTCTTGCTACAAATTTCCACGCGACAAGCCATTTCGTTGAGCTATCATTTGTGGCTGGGTCGCGTCTGAAAAAAATGTAAATAGCTCAGCGGGCCTTAGCTGGTAAAAAAAAAAGAATAATAAAGCAGCAGTGACCACAAGGCTTCAACTCAGCCCACGCTTATGATATGCGATGAGATCGGGGCGCATTGCGGGTCATTAGGTCTTGGGCTTGTTTATTAAGGGTGCAAATGATAATTCATCTGCGCTCCTCCTCCGCCGTCATTGAGGGGCGACCCGCAGCAGACGGACGCGTGACCCTGTGAAATTTAGATCGAACCCTCGTTGTAAAGAATTCAGTTTGAATGAATTAATCAATTTGGGGTGTTATCTACTGTTCGCTTGGTTCAGCTTAGTGGCGCGCTTTACCCAACGATTGGAGAGATGTTGGTGGTGGTGGTGCTGAAGATGATAGTGGTAGCAGTGGTGATATTGGTGGTGATGATGGTGGTGATAAAGATGATAGTGGTAGCAATAATGACATTGGTGGTGATGATGATTGTGATGAAGATGATAGTGGTGGCAATAATGACATTGGTGGTGATGATGCAGATGATAGTGGTGGCAATGATGATATTGGTGGTGATGATGCAGATGATAGTGGTGGCAATAATGACATTGGTGGTGATGATGAAGATGCTAGTGGTGGCAATAATTACATTGGTGGTGATGATGGTGGTGATGAAGATGCTAGTGGTAGCAATGGTGACATTGGTGGTGATGATGAAGATGCCAGTGGTGGCAATAATTACATTGGTGGTGATGATGAAGATGATAGTGGTAGCAATGATGATATTGGTGGTGATGATGAAGATGATAGTGGTGGCAATGATGACATTGGTGGTGATGGTGATGATGAAGATGCTAGTAGTGGTAGCAATGATGACATTGGTGGTGATGATGGTGGTTATGGTGGTGGTGGTGGTGATGATGATGATGGTGTTTGTGATGGTGGTGTTGATGATGGTGGTGGTGATGATGGTGGTTATGATTGTTATGGTAGTGGTGATGGTGATGATGGTGATGGTGATGATGGTGATGATGATTGTGATGGTGGTGATGGTTGTCAACATGGTAAGCCGAGTCGACCCCGACAAAGATTTGAACTCATAACTCGTAAGTAACCATCCGAGAGCAAGCATATTGATCCCGGTGGTATATCAATTCATAGATTAATATCGGCAAAGCTCGCGATGCACGATTACATCGAATCTCGTTTGGCGTGACTCCACGTTCCGATTCGTAAACCTTCTGTAGGCGATGCACGCAATGGATTCCACGCAGCCGCTAGAAGCCGCTACATTATCCGCGGTGTAGAAACGAGTCGCAGCGTCATCGTTGATTTTTTTTAATCTAATCGCCAGCCTGAATGACGTGCAACATCTCATAGACTCGCCCTTGTGGAGGTGCGGAGGCTCGGGGGTGAATTATCATCACCCCCCCCCCCCCCCAACTGTTTAATTCCGCTAATTAGGTGAGTTCATTAGTTACTTCATTTGTAAGTCCCACGCCGTAGCGAAACGCAAAGGTGCAGCCGTTGCGATGGCTGGCTCGTGCTCCTCTTCCACGGCGGCCGCACGTCTTGCAAGAGGTGTGAGTGCCCACACTTTACCCCACCACACGCTAACTAACCGTGGCGAACCCATTCTGCTGGACGAATGGACAGAGGGGCGGGAGCCACGGCGAGGGTGGTGGTGGCGGGCGGGGGGGGGGGAAGTGCTACTAACAATTGCCCAAGCTCTGCGGTCCTACACATACATGTGCGAAAAGAACCCACGCGTGCGAGGGTGAAACACTCTATCCCATGCAGCGTGCTAACCTTAACTACATAACGGCAGCGTCCTTTTGTTTCTTGACGTGTGGTGCGAGCGACACGCAATACAAAAAAACATCGTGAAGAGTGGTATTCAATAACGCGTTAATTGTGTTTCCTTATAAGTTTAGTTTTATCATCATCATCACGCATGGTCAACACGCAAACCATACATATTGCGCGGGCGGTCTCTGTACACACACACACACGGCCCTATCATCAGCACACGTGAGCGTGAAGAGACGCTTCAGTCTGTGATGGCCACCTCTCTCGTCGTGCGTGACACCACTGCATTGTACAGAGGGGGCCCGGGTGACGTGCAGATACCGCCACTCGAACAGAGGAAGACGTTATAGAGCAAAGGCAGCAACAGCAGCGCGTTACTCCAGAACGTGTCTCTCTCTCTCGATACGTCTCGGGGCCATCATTCTCTGTGCGTGCAACGAATGATAGCCCTCAACGCTCTTTTTTTGATCGAACAACTCTGTCCATAAATCGAACCACCCCACCACCCCCCAATATTCCATCGCTTGTTCATTTGCAATCGGTGGGGGTATCTAGAAATGGATCGCCCTGGATTTTCCTTGGCCACCTCCCTGTACAAAGAAAGCCCTTTTATCTTCCTGCCAACACAAGCCCTTTTGGCCGCTCAACTCCGTTAAACCCATTACAGTCCTCGCCGCCGCAGTCCACGACATTGATTGCTGACCTCCTGTGATTGCGAACCGAGCGGCGGCCTTCCGGTTGTTGTTGTTGTTGTTTGTTGTTTGTTGCTCTCAATGAATTTGCCTTCGTGAGTCCTCGCCGCGTGCGTGGTCCTGCCGATGCGGTTCGATTCGGCTGAATTAGGCGGAAAGCGTCGCTCCAAAAAAACAAATCACAGCCGTCACGACGTCGGTGGCGGTGGATGCTGCACAGGCGCGTTCGCGAAACGTATCACGCGTTTTGACCTGCGACGTTAAATGGAATAAAGTCAAGGCGTGACGCGCGTTCGCTCGCTCTCGTACAGATAGAGAAGAGGGGGTGGGGGGGGGGGATGTCGACGACTCAGAGACGCCAGGAGGAAGAACCACGGACGAGCTGGGAGGCAGCAGCAGCAGCCACGCGGCGAGCGCTGCCGCTATCAACAGTTGCTCCAAGCTCTGCGGTTCTCCACATTATCAGGGGCTCGGGAAGGACTGCCGCTTCGTGACCGTTATTCGTTCAGTGAACCGCCGTCTCGTATTCACCACACAGTGCATTGCGGCTCTTGAAACGTGGAGGGGTTTTTTTTTTTTACCGAAATCGGAACAAAATGTCTCTTCTTTTTATTTCGTTTGCTGATCTCTGCCATGTATTATGATGTATTAAGATAGATGACATAGGCGTGCAGCCCATTCGTTGAGCGTTTACGTGTGAGCTGAATACCGTAGCATCCGGAGAAAAACCACACGTGCGTGCGTGCGAGGGGGAAACACTCGATCCCATCAAGACGGAAAAAGGTGGCGGCCACATTGTTGCTGTACTACCTTCTCCTAGCAAGCCTAGGGTATGGCACTTGGGGAGGTCGCACCCTTCTCCGTTGCTGCCCCTGTAGCCTGGAACGAACTACCCCTAACGACCCCCCACACCGCTAAATCTGTGATACGCCTGCTTGAGTCCACGCTCAATTTGCTCCTCGCTGTGCTCCCCTGTCGATCATTGGCCGCGCATGGGTTTCATTCAGCGCAGAAGTAACATCCCCGTGCCCTCCTGTCACTGCTGTCTCCCTCCAATATCAAATCCATCCTCTTCCCAGCACATCACATCACGAGCGTGCCTCCTTGCTTCCATCGCCGGCATCTTCAGATGCGGTCTTGTGTAGATGCGGAATAAAATCAAATTGTGTCGCGCGATCTCGATCCAGGCCCGGGATCGGCTTCAAGACGCCGCAACTCACCAATCTTCCTCTCCCCTCTCATCTCACT
>CM025621.2:11954210-11966367 GCA_014621495.2 Entosphenus tridentatus | reverse complement strand
CACACGCGCACACACACGCGCACACACACGCGCACGCACACACACGCGCACACACACGCGCACACACACGCGCATACACACGCGCAAACACACGCGCACACACACGCACACACACACGCACACGCGCACACACACGCGCACACACACACGCACACACACACGCACACACACACGCACACACGCACACACACGCACACACACACACGCACACGCACACACGCACACACACGCACACACACACACGCACACGCACACACACACGCACACGCGCACACACACGCGCACACACACACGCACACACACACGCGCGCGCCTCTTATTCCGCTCAACACGCGGCAAGAAATATCGTGACCTCCTCTCTTCTCAGCCCCGACGCGACCCGCTCCGCCGTTCCTATTGGCTGCGAAGAGTCACGGTCTCGCCCGTCAATCTCTTTAACGTGCCGCAGACTGACTTAACGTAAATATCCCTGCTCCACGAAAAGAACGGGGGTGGGGGGGCCGGCTTGGAGTATTGAGGAGGAGGAGTGGGGGCCGTAGTTCTTGAGCAAAGGCGAAAACGTAAAAATTAAACGGTCGTAATTTTGACAGCGCGAAGAAGTCTTGGGGGTATTTATATGTTAATGTGCCACAATTATACGGGATTGTGAGTCATTTCAGAACCCCGCACACCGCACTGGCTTTGACGAATGTGTCACATCTACCGGCATCTCCAGCTCGCTCATCGCTTCTGTGCATCACGCACTCCGTCGGCGACGGCCTTATCCGCGCGTACGCAAAGCCGAGCGGTAATTCATTACGGCGCAGTTAATGTCACTGAAATGTAACTAATAGTGGGGAGTTTCTTGCTCTCTCTCCTCTACCCCCCCCTCTCTCGCTTTCTCTCTCTGTGTTGTTGTAAATTATGTTGTGGGTGTTGCACACCCTTATCCTGCAGATGTGCTTGAGACACTCGGCGTTGTAAATTTGAACGCGGCCGCTGATTACGTGTATAGCCTTAACAGACTGTTGGGGCAAGTGCTGTTAGCGAGCACCTATAAGGGCGGGAACGGCACACGAGAGAGTTGGTGGCCAACACCACACCCGGCTACCTTTGTTTCCCAATTGCTGATGTTTCACAGCTGTAGCAGGTACGTATTTAAGGCTGAGTCGACCTATGGGAGGCTGAAAATGTTGGCCGTGAGCAGGAATCGAACTCGGTTATCAGGGTTCGTAGCACACTGCGCTAACCACTGCACCACCAGTCCCAACAACAACAACAACCGTCATTTGCCACTAAGTGGCGGTGAGGTCACCACGGAACTTGTGCCAGGCTAGGTGCACTTTGATGCCATGTGAAGTGTCAAAGGCTCGCTGGCAGGAGGTCACGGTACAGACCAAAGTGCCATGGGTTGACTGACCTGGTGGCGAGATCTGAACTACCTCGCCTGCTGTTCAGGAGGTCGTGGGATAGATCCCGAACAACGCGTGGTCGCGTGGCGTTTTTTCTCCGGTTTTCCCATCCACATTTAGCACCTACATCACGCGTTTAGAGTATTTGGCTGCTATACATTGGCACGTGGTAAGCTACTTCGTTGAGGCATTGTGTGTGGTCAGGTCGCTTCTGAAAAATAGCTGCATAGCTCAGGGGGCCTTACCTGGTCAAATAAAAACAAATCGTTGAGTTTAGTTGACTGTACCAAGGGGCCGTCCATAAATGACGTCACGCGATTTTTGACGATTTTTGACCGCACCCCCCCTCCTCGTCACACGGCGTCACAAAAAGTCAGACCCCCCCCCCCCTCAAATATGACGTCACAAAGCTTTGCCCCCCCAAAAAATAAAACATGCTTCAAATCTCTTTAAACTATTGTCATTTTAGAGCGTATTTAATGTGCGGTTGCACTCTGATGTTATAGGAAAAAACATTTATTAAAAAGTATATTTAATTAAGTAGAACTCTTCTATATTTATTTAAAGTTGCGCATTTTGATGTGACGTCACATTTCTCACCGCCCCCCCCCCTCGTCACACATCATCACAAATGTCCGACCCCCCACGCCCTCTAGGGGCGTGACGTAATTTATGGACGGCCCCCAACTAGCTATACTTTAGCCACCCGGCTCACAAAATATGCACCCACGCGCAAAACGTAGACAAACACACACACGCACGCCACGCACACAGGCGCTACACGACAATCGTACAGACACACAGACACCACTCACACGCGAATGGGATAACGCACGTGCGCATACATGCTCAAACCCATCTCGTAGGCACATCGCCACGTGCAAATAAAGTAACCGCAAGCTGTTATACTTATGCATTCATTACAATTGGCATTATTAAAATAAAAAAAAGATTCAACATCCTTTAATTACAAAACGTGATTGATGGCAATCAATGGGGATTGATTCCCAATTATCTCCTTTGTATACACGGGTGGTTCGCGTATGATTCTTGAGAGCAAGGCAAATAAATCACGCGCTGCATCTATTAAACGTGCACGAGACATTACGAGGCAGAACGCAATGCTCGAAGCCCTCTATATAAAATATTAAAATCCCTGTAAAGATCACGTGAGGTACTTAAAATGTAACAAAAAAAAAACCGTTGCCGTTTCCGCGAAGTAAAACAATTCGCCGACACGTTTTGACTGGGCAACGATTATTGCCGCTCTCTCCTAAAGAAATGCGAACTAAATTGCTTTAATCAATAATTATTACATTTTGTGTTAATTGCAGAACATAACGAGTTTATGATTCCCAATAAATTTTAGCTTGACGTAAAAAAATTTCTTAAAGTATTCGTGTTATTACGCACGCTGGATACGGCTACATTACAATTATGTAAATGCAGCACGCGCTTGAAATATGATGTTTATCCGTTCCAAACTGCAAGGGGAGAGCTATGCTCGTTTAGCGTGGGGATTGAACGGTTCCCGTGAAATAACGAGAAGGGGCATTTAGAAAAGCCAGCCACAAAGATGTAATGCGGTGAGATTTAATTAGAAAAATCGTAATCAAATTCCACCCTGAAAATTCCACATCTGAAGCCGGCGAATCAAAGTGCAAATTAATATTCTTTGGTTGTTTCGGTAAAGTCACGTAGGTAAAATTGTAAAATTGTTTTACCTACGTCACTTTACCGAAAATAAACAAAGAGTATGGACCCTTGCAGTCACGAAAACTTCAAATCTAGAATGCAAATGGTTAGTCACAATTTGGTTCGTTTCATATTATGGTGAACATAGCGGCCTCTAGTGGCTGTTCTAAGTCACGTGCACCCATTACACACGATCCATCCAGTGCTTTGTTTCACGCGTATATCCCCAAAGCAATTGGCAGTGTACACCCACCGTGAACAAAAACTCAACACACTTGTCAACAAACGCTGTGGACTTCAAGAAAACAATAAAAACATAACCGCCGACGTTTCGGCCCATTGGCCCTTCTTCACAGCACGTGAACAGAGAGGGGGGTCAGTGGAGAGACCGAGCGGAGAGTAAGGGTTGGAGATTGCACGGGTTTACTCTATGGGACCCGAGGGGAATTACATTTTCAAAAAAGGTTTTCTGATGACCAGTTTTCAAATCGGCACATGAATAGTAACCTATACAGCATTCACACCTATGCATACGCTTATACGTATACGCACTGCATTCATATAAATACAAACATATATTTAAAAAAAGCGAAATTGACAAGGGTCGCTAGTGGCTCAGATGGAAATATATATGAACGAAATGAGTTACGAAAGCTACGTTTGGTTTACGTTCTGAGCCTGTAGTAACATCATTTTAAGAAGTAAAAAGAGGGTTTTAGAATCCTCCGGTGGGCGATATGTATACCTTCGAAGAATCGTAACCTAATCAATTCCACATAACGGTGCCAGAATGACGTCATACAGGAACCAACTGTGATGTCATTGGGACTCCATTAGAGGGCATATTGGGTGGCTGGCTGAGTTGCAGGTCCCTGGGTGGGACTCGTTACTCGGAAATAATTTCCAAACTTTTGAACCTGTGCCTCAAGATCCGTAACATTTTATTGACCTAGTTTGTCTCAACAATTTCCTTTCTGGTTTCATCGATCTCAAAGTTACGTTAAGACGGACCCGTGACGTTATCCTGGTTCTTTCGGTAAAGTAACGTATAAATAAAATAATAATAGAATACGACTTTTATTGCAACACAAGCAACCATCATCAGGTACAAATGAATGAGAAAACAAACATAGTAAACTTAGAAATATAATGCAATGCAACATAGAGAGTCGGTTAGCACACAGTTAACGCATAGCCTGGTTGATTACTTTCTTCCAAGATTATAAAGTTAAGTGTGAAACAAACAAGCACGGCAAACCCTCCCCGGAGAGGTGGTTTTATTTTACAAGGAATCAGGTCTGCATTAACCACAATACTTGTGGTCGGAATGCAAACAAAACACATACTCTGATAATATATGCATTGTCTTTGAAACTGATTGGATTGGCGTCATCTGGTCTAGCACCGTTTTGAGACTAGGCTCGGAAGAAAGCTGTCTCTGGTGTGGACCAATTAGTTTCAAGGACAATGCATTCATTATCAGAGTGTGTTTTTATTTGCATTCTGACCACAAGCATTGTGGTTAATGCAGACATGATTCCTTGTAAAAGGTTTCAGTTTGGTGTTTTAACATCTGCACACCTGATTTGTTGCCAGAAGAAAAGGGGAAAACTTGTTCTCATATTTTGGTACTGGTAAAGGACGTCCCAAAAGCTACTGCCTGTATTTTGTTTATTTTACCAGGTAAGGCCCACTGAGTTTTTCGCTCTTTTCAGAAGTGACCCGTCCACAAATGATAGCTCAACGAAGTGGCTTATCACGTCGAAATGTATAGCAGCCAAATACTCTTAACGCATGTTTCTTAACGTTTATGGAAAATCGGAGGACCCGGAGAAAAATCCACGCGACCACGGGGAGAACATGCAAACCTCAAATATACAGGCGTCAGGGTCAAACCCACGACTTCCTGTAGGACGGGCGAGGTTGTTAACATATCGCCCACCGCGGCGACCCCTCCTCCTCCGTAGCGTGACTTTCACAGTCGTCATTATTATTATTTATTCACTCTTTCCCACCAAACGTCCGTTGGCTCGCCGCGGAGTACATATTGGAGCGGAAAAGCGATTCCGGGAGCAAGCGGGGACGTTGGGAAGAGCGCGGCCGGTGATGGAATGCGAAGCGGCGATGCGAGTGGTGGTGGAGGCGTGGTGGGAGGCGTGGTGGGTGGCGCACGCTCGCCTCCCGTGTACCCCCGACACGCCTCGACAAATGCTCCACGTCCACGTGCACCACGACACGTCCACGTGCACCCCAACACGCGTCGACAAATGCTCCACAGGTTTCGTTGTTTTCCGATTGAATTCACGTGCGGAGAGTAAACCCGGTGGGGGTGTCCAGGAGTGAGCTTGATGCATTTCCCACCTTCGAGCGCATCCCCAAGCGCGTCTCACTGTCGACACGCCCGACGGGGCCGGCGAGCCCTCTCTATGAAACGCGCGGCAAAAGCAGCAATAACAGACAAAGAAACAAACCCGAAGCCAAAATATATCCGTCGGTTTTTTGTTGTTGTTGTCGTCGTTGTTGTAGTGCAACACCGACAATGTTTTTTGTTCGAAATTGTGCCAAAAGTGAGCAGCCATCGTAGCGGGTCACAATTTTGCGCCAGAGCACGACCCGCCGGGTGATGGCATTGAAAGCGAAACGTTTTATTGTAATCTGTGTCACACAGGAGGGGGGGGGGGGGTTGACCCCGGCAGTGTGACGAATACTCTTCTTCTGTGGCGCCCTTAAGGGGCCGTCCATAAATGACGTCACGCACCTAGGGGCGAGGGGGGTGCGGACAGGCTGCGTGCCCGCCGCTTTAGGAGCAAGGCGGTAGGCGAACTACGGACGCTACGCTCGCCCTGCCCACCCGAGTTCGATTCCCGTTCACGGCCGCCAACATCGGTGACGATTATAATTCCGCACCGAGCTTTTGACACTTCACGTGGCCTCCGAGTGCACCTAGCCTGTCACAAGTGCCGCTGTTGGTGGTTAATGGAGTTGTTGTTGTTGTTGGGGGGAGTGGTGGTGCAGTGGTTAGCGCTGGAACAGGATATAAATAATGAATATTAAATGATGTTAATGCACAGGGAAGCCAATCAGCGTCAATGGGATTTTTGGATCCATAAATCGTCTCTCTTTCGATCCATGAAGCACGTGCGTTATGTGTTTCAGTATGGATCAAGCGATGACCTTTTGAATTCTGTCTTGCGTCTATGTGTTCGAGCATGGATCGAGCTGTGATCGAGCTACGGATCGTAAAAAATCGGCCGATTTCCGTTCCAGTATTCCTTATATCGACAAAGCCACGCCTGATTAGTTCATATTTGGGCCAGAACATTTAACATAATTTGTCATTAATTCTATCACGGATTCATTATATCCTGTTACAGCATACTGCGCTACAAACCCCGGCGACCTGAATTCGATTCCCACTCGCGGTCAAACATGGGTGACGAATATCTGAACCGGTCCTCGGCCTCCTTTAGGTCAACTCAGCCTCAAATGAGTACCTGGTGCGGTGTGTAAATATCAGCACTGGGGAGACGGAGGCCGACGGGCGTTGTGCTGGCCACCCACCCACTCGTGTGCCGTGCGCACCATCATAGGTGGTACTGGCTAGCAGCACTTGCCCCAAAATAAGTCTGTTAAGGCTACACGGGGGGATCTTTGGTGTGAATTCTGATTAAGCGGTGGGCGTGCCGGAAGGCTGGGGGCATTGCATGCACTCACCCACTGGCCCAGCCAGCCCACTCACTGTCGAGTTCTAATGAATGGAGCCGGTCAGTTTAACACGTAGGCTTTCGCGACCAATATTATTCATGAATATGATGAATGGAGCAGGTGTTTGCGTGGGTCTTGGTGAAGTTGTCTCAAGCCTTAATCGTCATCACCATCATCAGCCGTGATCTATCCACTGCTGAATGAATCCCCCCGCCCCCCTGCAAACCTTAGTACTACAGTGTTTATAATTTGTACAGTATAACAACACAACACAGTCGGTCAATTTTGATTGTTTAGCAAGCATCAGGACAGAGGAATGCGTCACGATGTTGCAGATTATTATTGCATAAATAAGGCGTGGGAATTGTCATTATTTTCAAACTGCTCTTCCGACTTCAAGCCTGGCCCCTGATTTTTTAAGCACCGGGTCAGCCAGCCCCGCCGAGTTTCGCTTGTTCGTTGCCTTCAACACAGTACAGTATGTGTTTGTATCCTCCATATTATTATTAGTATTAGTATTCTCTGTCCGCTGTCAGCTTGTGAGGTGGCGATCGCTCGAGTCATTCGCTGAGCAGACGCGACTCCGCTTATTTCTGTTTTGCGTGTGGGCAGTGTTCATCTCCGGCGGGGGAAATCGGCGGCGCCAGTGGTGCGTGCCCTGCGCCTCTGATCCCGGGCACGCTTCAAAGCGCGGCCGTGACCAACATCGCCGTTGAGCGACATCTGAACTTTATCCTCCTCCTCCTCCTCGGTCTCGCGGTGACGCCGAGATCAGAGCAGCTCCCGCTGGGCCGACACAAGGCACGGGGAGGCCTTGATGCAGCGGCGGATTGACCGCGGACTAGACAATACATGTACGAATGACCGAGCGTGAAAAGTCATTCTACCGGTTGACAATTTGTGTGGCTGTTCTAAATGTGTGTCGTCGTCGTCATCATCATCGCCATCGCCGTGGTCGGCTGTGGTATTGGGGGGTAGCTGAGTGGAGTAGCTTACCTGTTCCACCAAAACACGCGTGTTGCATTAAGGTAGCTGAGTGGAGTAGCTAGCCGGTTCCACCAGAACGCCACGTGGTTGTATTGATTGGGCAGTCATCAGTGATCGTTTGCGCCTCACCACATTCACAGCTTCCTGGAGGAGAGTCCCGGGTCTTCTGTTCATGGGGGAAATCTCCCCACCTTCCATAATTTTTAGGGTTAAATGGGCAGATTGCATACGGTCTGCAGCATGACATCGTCGTCGTGAATATTGTCAGGGAGACTCAACATCCACCACCAGACGTTAGCAGGGAGAGGCTTCGGTGCCACCACAAATATCCGTCCGCCTGTGAGGATGCACGCGGCTCCGATGATGGCGGTGTGTTCGTCGCTGTTCAGAGGCTGCGCAGGCGAGCCGGTTTCGTGACAATCACAGCTGATCCCTCTACCGAGGCAGCACGAACATTAGCAATTCTGCAAGAGAGATAGGCAATGGCACTCGCACGCACGCACACGCGCACGCACGCACACACGGAAAAGATAGGAAACACACACACGCACACGCGCGCGCACGCATATCTGACAACAACAAAAAACCAAGCAGGGACAGAATAAAAGGCACCTGTCAGTCGAGTGCTGGCCACATAATAACGAATGTCACAAGGACAGAATGTTGACCAGGATTGCAGTGTAATTTGAATGTATGTGTACGTGTGTGTGTGTGTGGAGCTGTAGTGTAGCGGTTTGCGCGCTGCGCTACGAACCCGGCGACCAGAGTTCGGATTCCGCTCACGGCCACCAACACCAGTGACGATTCTCTGAACCGGTTCTGGGTCTCCGCTAGGTGGACTCAGCCTCAAATGAGTACCTAGCGAGGTGTGTAAACATCGCCACTGGGGAGACAAAGGCGGCCGGGCGTAGTGCTGGCCACCCACCCCATCGTGTGCCTTTCCGGCCTTCAAAGGTGCTCGCTAACAGCACTTGCTCCCACGTTCCGTTAAAACTACACGGGGGATCTTTGGCTTGTCTGTGTGTGTGTGTGTGCACGTGTGTGCGTGCGTTTGCGAGTCAGCTTGACAGGCTGCTTATTTCCATTCCCAGGAAATAAAGTCCCTCCGTCCGTCCGTCCGTCTGAAGACACTTTGAAGCGTCTTTTCACGAGAACACGACCGTCGTGAACTCTGGACAGACAGCTCGCCAATGCCTACCATACTCTGTTGGGGCAATTGCTGTTAGCGAGCACCTCTCATGGCCAGCATGGCACACGTGGGGTTGGGTGGCCAGGATCACGCCCGACCGCCTTTGTCTCCCTCGTGGCGATATTTTTTTGACACACCGCACCGGGTGCTCATTTGAGGCCGAGTCGACCTAGGGGAGACCCGGGACCCGTCCAAATATTCGCCACTCGTATTGGTCGTGAGCGGGAATCGAACTCGGGACGCGGGGTTCGTGGAGTGGCATCTGTGAAAAGAGCTTCACACCTCATCGGATTCCTCCCGTCTAAACGCACATTCTGATTCTGTGTTACAACTCCGTGTGGTGGCTGTGCCTGTAATGCACGGCGACCCAAGTTCGACTCCCAGCCACGGCCACCATCAGTCGCGATGTCTGGGTGGGGAACCTTTTTTCTGCCAAGGGCCATTTGGATATTTACAACATCATTCGCGGGCCGTACAAAATTATCAACTTAAAAATTAGCCCGTTATATTTGGTCAAACATTTAATGAACTCGCCCCTAATGTGATGGCTGGGACAAAACAAATTATTCCGCGGGCCTCATACGGCCCGCGGGCCGGACGTTCCCCATCCCTGCTTAAGCCATGGTCCCCAGCCTCTCCCAGCTCAACATTATAGGTGCTCGCTACTCACCTGCGGTGAGTGGCCGGTGCGGTGTGTCCTACAGATCAGCAGCTAGGGGGGCACGTGCAGTGCGGGACGGGCGTGCAGCTAGCCACACGACCATGTGTGTTGGCCTTAATAGGTGCTCGCTAACAGCACTTGCCCCAACAGTCTGTGAAGGCTATATGTATGGGGGGGGGGGGGCGGGGTGTCTTTATCTTTTGTGTGTACACTCGTGTATGTGTGTGCACTTGTGTGTGTATGCGCCCGTGTGTGTGTGTGTGTGCCTGTGTACTCGTGTGTGTACACTCGTGTATGTGTGTGCACTCGTGTGTGTGTGTACCTGTGTGCTCGTGTGTGGTGTGCGCCCGTTTGTGTACACTCGTGTGTGTGTACACTCGTGTGTGTGTGTGTACACTCGTGTGTGTGTACACGCGTGTGTGTGTACACTCGTGTGTGTGTGTGTATGCGCCCGTGTGTGTCAATTGTTGTTGTTGTTTATCGTTACTCCTGCTAAGTTAACGGATGCGCGTTCCTAAACGTTGACGCAGACGCGTTTAGCAAATCCCTCGTGGTCATAGCGAGGACGCACGTGTGGAGACAACCCGAGTTGGGTTTTTTTTACTCTGTCAATAGAGGCTCTCTAGAAGGAGGACTCACACACAGACGCACCCGCGGAGTGTCGATTTTCTTCCCACGGTGAATGAGCGCAGACCATAGTGGGTTCAACTCTGCGGTCCATGGCTTTGGTTGCATGACCACAGTCGCACTAGTCTGTGACTCGCCGTTAATGCAACTCTATGTGTCTATATAAGCAGTGCCGGATTATCCTAGTAGCACAAATAGCTACATATGTAGTAGCTACGGGCCCCGCACTTTCAAGGGCCCCGCGCTAAATGCTTTCAAGCTATCAATTCCGGTTCAGTGATTCTGCACTTGCTCTATTACGACAGTACTATACCGCCTTCAACTTTTATGAACGACTGGGTGAGTGGGTGGGAGAGTGGGTGGGTGAGTAGGTGAGTGAGTGGGTGAGTGAGTGGGTGAGTGAGTGGGTGGGTGAGTGGGTGAGTGAGTGAGTGGGTGAGTGAATAGGTGAGTGGGTGGGTGAGTCAGTAGGTGAGTGAGTGGGTGAGTGAGTGGATGAGCGAGTGGGTGGGTGAGTGGGTGGTTGAGTGGGTGAGTGAGTGAGTGGGTGAGTGAGTAGGTGAGTGAGTGGATGAGTCAGTAGGTGAGTGAGTGGATGGGTGAGTGGATGAGTAGGTGAGTGAGTAGGTGAGTGAGTCAGTAGGTGAGTGAGTAGGTGAGTGAGTAGGTGAGTGAGTAAGTGGGTGAGTCAGTGAGTGGGTGAGTGCGTAGGTGAGTGAGTAGGTGAGTGGGTGAGTGAGTTGATGGTTCTGCCACCGGTCTCTTCCAGGAGGAGGAATGTCAGAATACAGGTGCGATGTTTGGGTCTTGAATGAGGTGTTTATTATTGACCATTGGGTAATAGCATTGCACTTGTTAAATTATTTTTGGTTCGTTTTCTTATTACGGAATTTCACCGCCGGTTCGAAATCTGAATGAATCCCCTGAGTCTGTTGAGCTGATCCATTCGTTGGTACTGTTAGGGTTTCGTGATTCCCGTAATATGCACGATTTGCCGAGGCTTTGTTCGTTTTACTTTTAATGTCACGATAACAATGGCATTTTTTTAATTTTGGGTTTGCTAAATATTTCATGGGCGCAAAGAAAGAAGTTTCGAGAAAACAGGATATTAAAAAAGTGGACAAAGTTCTCTCGCTTATTCTCCTTTATTAATGCAGCCAGCCGCTGTGAGTATATTTATATTCTTTCATATTATTTAAAAAAAAAAATCTGTATTACTGCCATACGAGCACCGTTTCTTCAATTTTCAAAACAATCTGATCGCCCTTTGTAGCATTGAAAATGCGGCTTAACACGACGGGCCCAGCTTTCTCCCCAGCGGGAGCTGTGTGCAAATCAAACGGAGCGCCATCCAAATTCGACTCACTTCCCAGGTGACCCGGCGAAAGGGGAAAACAAAAAGCCTAACCGGCAGGTCAGCCCATTTCTTTGTTGATGTTGTTGTTGTTGTTGTGTTGCATTCGTTTTGTGTCCCTTCGGTCCTAAAATATATATATAAATATATTTTTATTTTACAAATTGCTTCGCGAACGCGTTATCCCCGGCGGTGAATGCGGATCGCCACGAATTTCGCCACTACTTTGGCGCGGTGCACGATCTTTATTTTTGTAAATGTGTCATTCAAAAAGCCAGAATGCACAGAAGATTCCGAAGATCAGGGAAGGGGCGGGGGGGGAAGCAGGGACCAGCAAATGACGTGGAACAAACCCGGAACGATGCATCCTCAAAATTAGGGTCCGACCGTGGATGTCTGAGCTCGCTGCCCTCCCGCGGCCGGGGTTAACGATCGGGATCAGGGTCACCTTTTGGGGGGGGGGGGGGGCTGGGGGAGTCGAAGCGCAGCGCGCAATCTCGACGCGTTCCACGCAAGCGAAAGAGGCGAACGTACAGGGGGGGGGGGGG
>CM025621.2:11898820-11912011 GCA_014621495.2 Entosphenus tridentatus | reverse complement strand
ACATGCATAGAGACCCGTTAGAGATACTCTGAAGATGATTCGCAGTTTTGCGATTGTGGCCACGCAAGCCAAACTATGGACCGCACAGTAAACCCACTGTGGTAGTCTGCGCTCCTTCAACGGAGGAGAACAAATATAAAAACGACACAAACTCTCTCTCTCTCGCTCCTGAAGCCCTCTCGTCATGGCCAGCGGACCCCGACATTGGTATTTAATTCCTGGACCGTATTGCCGTGCGCAGGAAGAGAATGGTTTTTAAATTTTAATATTCTTTGGGCGGACACAGCCTGCTTGATGCGGGCTTTGCAAGTCATAACAACCAGAGGCCACGTTTCAACTCTGTATCTCTGTATTAATTTTACATTGTAAGCTGACGTGGCTAAGCGGGTGGGGGGGGGCGCGCCGGGGACGTTGGGATGGGGTTGGGTATGATGTGGATGGACTGAAAAAAAATTTACCCGTAAAAACAAAGTTTTTCACTATAAATCCTTTATATGCATGGCGGCTAGAGTCCTCTCGTCCTCTGGCTTCAGATGGCTGCCACCTATGGGTCAGATGAATGCCTGCCACCATTAAGCAATTGGTAATTAAATATAATTTATTTTTTCCTAAAAAGTGTAAAATTTTGGAAAAAATTTTTCACGAAAATACATTGTCACGCACAAGTCTGTGTGCAAAATGTCAGCTCGATTGGATCACTGGAAGTGGGTTGAAAAACGACCGAAAGATTTGCACGGTCGTAAGCGCGCAAGCAAGCAAGCAAGTGAACGTAATATAAAGGATTTTTTTAAAAAGGAGCAAAACTGCGTGAAAACTTCCTCTCAATATTCCGCAGTCCTGCGTTGAATGTAAATATTTGGGTCCCGGCGAGCACGGAGATCGTCCTCGCATACAAAATCACCGCCCTAAAGGGGGGGGGGGGGTGCTGTGACATTCACGGCGCGGCCCGCGACGTGGTGGCCTCGCGCCGTCCACCGTGCGCAATTATTGATGGCGTTGGCGCCGCACTCCAACAGAATGGCAATGATTGCGAGCGACAATCGACTCGCCGCGGCACGACGCCACGCTGGGGTCTTGCTCGGCGAGCGGGCCCTGTCGCTCGCGCGAGAGCCTCTCCTCTCCCGCTCGCTCGCTCGCCGCCATCGACCGCCGTCAATCCGGCTGGAGTGGGGGGGGGCGAGGATGGTGCCCCCCCAACCCCCCCCCCCCCCCCCCCCCCCACCGCGATATTCTCTCGCGCAATGGCCCAAAGACCGCTGAGTGTTTGTTACAGGTTCAGTGAAATAATGAAGAATGCCCGTCGTTGTGTTTAAGCGTCAATTTGTTCCGTTTGCTTTTCTGCCTTCCTTCCCGGTCGGCGATGGGTTGCTTCTTCGATCGATGGATCCGTTATTTTAATATTTAAACAAATTAACGGCGATATTACAAATTATTCGCCGATCCATATTTGTTTTTTTTGGGGGGTGGGGAGGGGGGCCAGGCCATGTGACAAATATGGATCGCGTTGCATTGGCAAAAAAAAAGTGAAATAATTTTGATTGATTGATTCTTTATTTAAAAGCGGGTCAGATCACACTAAGAAAAACAAATATTACCGACAACGTAATATTGTTCTGAATGTGTATAGCTTCTTAAAACATAAATATATGAGCGTCTCAAGATGCTGAACCTGGCCACGGTTGTAAACATGAACAGCACAGTGCAAACTGCGCAAACCGAGAGGCACGCGCTGGGGCAGGCTGAGCAGCGGATGCGCTTCGTGCGCGCGGAAAGGCATCGACCCCTTTGACCCCGCGCGCAGATGGGGGACCGCAGGATCACGTGCACCGCTATAGATGTACGCAAGAGCATCGCTAATTCACTTCGCTCTCTTTCTCGGCCGTGCGTAACGTTCCCTGACCCCTACCCCCTCTCCACTCTGCCTCCCCCCGGAGCGTCGCTCCACGCCGAGCCGTCCCTTTGCACCAGCCGAGTTCTTCAAAGTGGCGAATCGTTGACACTCGCCAATGTCTCCTTTACGCGATGAAAGAAAAAACGTGGGAGACTTATTAAGCGGATGTGCCGAACACAACCCCCACCGTCACAAACGGAGGACATCGCAGAATTGAGAACTCTAAAAAAATGTAAACGTGCCTATTTTAGTTTTTTTGCTACAGCATGAGTGCTTTGACTGAGCACCAAATTGCCCTGGAATTGAGACCTCCTGCAATTCCTGCGATTTATACGCGGCCTCGCTGATGACATTTAACTGCGGTTGAAAATTGGCTTTCACCCCTTAGCGCTCGCACGATTCCATCACACCTCCTCCTGCTCCTCCTGCTCCTCCTCCACTTCCTCCTCCACCTCTTCTACGCCGCTCAGACGAAGCTGCAAAGTGCCGCTGTCACCACCGCTGCCACTCGTCCACGGCGCCAGTGACCTTGTTTGGTGGTGGTGGTGGGGGTGGTGGTGGGGGCATAAATAACTCAGGGGGGGGGGGCACGTCACTGTGAACGTCAATCAAACTTTCAACGAATATTAAACGCTGAAGAGGATTGAGTATCGGTGCAATCTGCACTGTACGTAGCCAGCTTGCTAATCGGAGGTGCGAAGTAGGACAAGAAAGTAAACACAAAAAGACAAAAAGCTATTCTCAAGAAATGAACGCTGGTTCATAAACACATTTTCCTGCGGAGGGAGCTGGTAGGAACGTTGGGTTGCTCGGTCAATGGCCAGGGTCAACGGCGGCGTGGTGTATCCCGAAAATATGGCCTACTGTGAGGGCGGGCAGAAGCCGGCGTGAGTAGGTTAAACGTTGCGTTTTATAAGGGCACCACGGGGTGACCAGCCCCTGCCCACCCAGTCCCACCCAGCCTCACCCTCCCCACCCAGCCCCACCCCACCCTTCCCACCCAGCCCCTCCCCACCCAGCCCCTCCCCACCTAGCCCCTCCCCACCCTCCCCTCTCCACCCAGCCCCACCCCTCCAATTTTTGGATGCACGTCGGACGGACGGACGGACACAATAATCCCCTGTGGGCTGGTGTAACCAGGAGGTTCCTACCAGTATAACGCTGATCTCTGCATGATCCACCAACCCCACTTCCAAAGCACGGGGTTACGGAGGTTTTGTGAATCGCCACCTCAGCAGTTCTCTTGCCGTGGTTGTCTCACCTGATGACGATTGCTTGCGTTGCGATCGAAACGTCGTGACCTATTTCATTTTCTACCCACGTGACTTCACCGAAAGAATCAAAAAGTATGGATTCCTGCAGTCACCAGCTTTTGGATTTTGCACAATGTTTTGCTTGACTGTAAGAATTGAAAAGAAGGCGAGCGTGCAGGGGGGCGTGGGCACGCGTTGAGCTTTTAGGATGCATGCGACGGCTCATCAGCTCGCCTCCAGCCCACCTCCCTTACCACCCCCACCACCTCCCACAACCCCCAACCACCACCCCCGGCGTTACAGGGGCTGCTGCTGCCGCCTCGCGCGCGCGACCACGTGGGTGGTGCAACCGCGAGGCAGCGCCGCGCGCGGTCTGGGAGGGAGCGCGCCGTGCGTGCCGCCGGTCCCCTGTTGCTGCCGCGCTCGGCGCTTGCCCGTGAAGTGCACCTCCCTCCCTCCCTCCCTCCTGCGGTGTCCCTTGCTCACACGTCCGCAGGTGCGCTGCTGCTGGGGATGCTTTCAACTTTGGTCAAAGTCAAAGTGTCTCCCTGCCTCCTCCTCCTCCTCCTAAAAAGAAAAGTTCAAATGAGCGACGGGGCCGGTTTTTGTGCTCGCCAGGGGCGGATGTTCCACGACCCTATGTTGGTGGGGAGGGGTCGGTGTCCCTGTAGGAAGATGACCGCAAGTGGAACGTCGCTGCGTTGCGGGCTCGTGAAGCTATGACGCGGCTGCGGTGCCACGAGGCTTCTCCGACGTCGTATCCGTGCCGCGTGCCGTCGTTCGACACGACGTCCAACGTTTCGCTCCGCGGGGGGCTGGGGAGGGGGGCTATGCAGCTCAACAGCCAACGGTGCTGATGCTCTCAAGGGTGGAGTTCGGCGAGCCACGAGGCTGAGCGGACCCTCAAGTGAGTGGGGTTCGAACTCGCATCCTTCAGATTGCGAGTCAAGAGCTTTAGCCGTAACAACGCCCGACTTCCCCCACCCCCAACCAATACCACGAGCAAATTGGACCAGAGTGACCGCTCAGCGTTATATCTGCGTGCCTCCCAGGCCACGGCTTCAATATTCGCGCGTTCCCTGCATTGTCGCGTCGCTGTGCACGGCGGGTCGGTGAAAGCCGCGGGCACCCCTGATGAGAAAAGCGTGAGCCAGTTTCATTTCTTCTTCGACTGCAGCGGAGGCTTAATTTGCACGTGTTTGCTTTGCCCTGCCCTGCAACGTACAGGTGCGGAGGCGGCGATGAGAGGTCGTGGTAAGATTTGTCGGCGGTTTTTAAGTGGGGTTTGCCGTTTCCTGAACACTCACGGCAAATACGGGGAAGTGTTGGCTTCGGCAATTGATCACCGAGTTAACAGAAGCCCCGATAAAAATAGGAATAGGATATTGACACCCCAAGGCAGAACTGCAAGCGGAATAATTAATGTCTCCAATTAGCGGCGGCTGTGGCTGCAATCGCATTACTATTTAATAATCGTATTGCAGAATCTACTTAATTGAAAAAACTAAATTATAAAAAATAATTAGCTTTTTTTTCTCTCGGGTAAACCTCGTGTTGCGGTGGAGTGATGGTAACAGTGGCCAGCGCGCTTGCACTACGTACCCAGGCGCCACGGTGGCCAGGAGATGTTGACTACCTCGCCTGGTATACAGGAGGTCGTCGGTTCGAGCCCTCCACTTTTAGAATCAACATGCATTTTAGAGAGTTCGGCTGCCATAAATGTCTGCGTGTCAAGCCGCTTCACTGAGCCATCATTTGTGATGGCCAGTTCGCTTCTCAAAAATATCTGTGTAGCTCAGTGGGGCCTTACCTGGTAAAAAAAAAGATAGTTTCTAAATAGTTTAAATCTCAGTTCGATCCCCGGCCACGGCTAACATCAGTGGCTGCCGGGTGATATCGAAAACCGTTGCTGGCGCCCCCCCCACCCCCCTTCATCAAACCACAGTGAGCAGTGTGGTGAAGTAAGGTTCAAATAAACCCCAGGACGAACACGACATGGGGGGGAAACATTTATCCAACAGTGGACTGACAAAGCGGGCTGCTGCTAGTAATTGTTTTTTTATAACATTAGCATTTTAATCCAGTTTATTTGTTGTGAATAGAAGTACAGTATTCATGTCATGCTCATTTAACGAGTTCATTATCAAGGCGTTCGTTCAGTCAACCTTTCACAAATCATCCATCCGCAATCACTGCGATTCGAGGCTCGCGATTTGGACCACCGATCGATGATTCTTTTTGTTCTCATGCTGCGAACAGATCGTGAATATTACAAAATCGACGACACGATACGCGCAATTGGAAGGCACGTGCTAGAAGCCATTCTAGTTGACGGATCGATACGCAGGCACGTTCCTACTAATCCGGTCCGCCGTATCGGTTCTGCAGCCGCACCTCCGATCGGCACGGTTGGCTACGTACGGCGCGAAAGAAGTTCAGCATACTGTACGTGCACTCGCATCACACGGTCACGGGCAGTCCCGCTTGCAAGCGGTTTCAGGAACCACGAAATCAATCTGCACGCAAATAAAATCCAGATGGCTCATTTAATTAGCCCGCCTCTCTGACCCCTCCCCCCCTTCCGCCTCCCCCCCCCCTACTTCTTTTGAAAGCCGTAATAGGGTTCAGCGTTGTATTGCAATATCATGCTCATATCCCATCGCACTGAAGTGGCGTTGTACGACCACCCTCGGGCACGGTTAATCCCGCGCAATTTAAGGGCCACGCCGCGGTGAGAGGGCCGCTTTTGTTTGGGAGCTTCGAATAAATAAAGAATCCACACGAGGTGAAGTGGACGTAAACAAAACGCTGTCATTAGAGCTGTTATGGTTCTGGTCGTATCCGCGCGGGCGCGCGAGCGAGCACGTGTGTGTGTGTGTGTGCGCGTCTGTGTGTAGTTCTTGCGTAAGTAAATGCTTCTTGTGATAATGAAATTTAAACCGGCGTCAGATTAAAATGTGAAAGCGCCCGCTGGTTCTCGGGGGTGATGAATGTCAGAAAACTTTTAATATTTTAAATTCTCGAATTTATGCATGATTAAAATTGAAGGAAATAAAATACGTGATGTTTGCGGATACAAAGGCACGGCGAACGAGCGCGCGCAACGCACGCTCTTGGCGCTGTCCGATATTTAATTGCATGGCTGGAGCATGAATATCATTATCAGTTTCTCCCATTCGACCGGATTGCTTTTTTTCTCTCAACAGCCAAACAGAACGATGATTCCGCGAAATGCGGGCAAGTTGATTTCTACTTCGTTTGTGGGTGGTTGGGGGGGGGGGCAAAGAGTTTGAGAGCGCGCCTCCCCCAGACGATCGCTCGCTTTGCAAACCTCGCATCCTCTCCATCCTCCTCGAATCCCGCCGAGAATATGACGTCCGCAAACTAAAAAAAACAATAATAACAACAACGACGATTCCTTTTTCGCTCACCACACGCACCTCCGTTATGGCCACGCGCGGCTCGAAAGGAGTTCAACGCACGCAAGCGGGTGGCGCGGTCTCAGGCGGCGAGCTCTGCTCCCGACGCAGCGGTCTGGGGGCCCGAATGTCTCGATCTCGACGTCAAATGAGAGGAGTCGCTGTGGCCAATCGTCGGCACCAGCAGCCACACCACAGAGAAGAGAGAAAGCGGCTTTGGTGCGGCGTCGCTTCCACCCCCCCCCACCCCCCCGCCCCGATGATAATTTATGCGGATGGGGGAATTTGCATTTGCGGAACCGCTAATTGAAGGGTTCGTCAGGATAAGTGCCCTCGTCGCAATTAATCACACGGGGGGGGGGGGGGGGTGGAGAGCTAGTGTACAGGTGGCACGAGGCAGTGGGCAGTGACCCCCAGCTTACCCTCCCCCCCATCCGGCCAGTGTATCTCACAAACACATCTGTTGCTTTCATATTGCTCGAATGTTGCAGTCGGAACAGTAATAACAGTATGTATATGCACGTATGTTGAACTTCTCTCGCGCTGTTCGCAGCGTACCGTGCTAATCGGAGGTGCTTGAAGGTTGGTTTGGCAAAGGCAGCGTTGAATCAAAATTGTTAATACGAATGCATCGCTCTATATATATGCATCGAAGAGCAGCCATTATACATGCGAGGGGACATTAAACAGGTGAGAAATAGGTGCGAAAATCACTCCGAGTCACACTTATTACTTTATTTTTCAATATCGACACCCCTATTAACAATTTGTCATAATCACATCGTCATCAGCACACATTGGCGGGTTATCTTTGTCGGGTTGGTGTGACTCTCTAGCAGCATCTCATTATCAAAACCTTTTGCTCGCGCTCGCGTAAGGGAGCTTGGAGCGTCGTGGTTCGTGCACTGCACTGCGAAACCCGGCGACTCGAGTTCGATTCCCGCTCACGACCAATTTAAAGTGGCGAATATTTGTAACCAGTCCCGGGTCTCCGCTCGGGTCGACTCAGAACGTAAACCGAGTCCGGTCCATCACGAATTCGCGCCGATCACACGCAGTCCCATCTTTTGGAACGGCCCTGTTCTCGGTTCCAAGACTCAAGGACGGAACCGGAACATGTGCTGGCAACTCGGGTCCCAGGTCTTTCGGGGCCGAAGACCCCCCCCTGCCCGCCCCGGTGAAACTGCTCTAGCCGTACGGCACGAGAGGTCTTGCGCATGGACGCATCGGCTCGTCGACGACGGTTCCCGACAGACACTGCGTCTCGCAAACACGGCACGATACAAATTGTGAGATGAATCGCAAGGAAGAGAAATTCTGCCGCTCGCGGGCGTTTTCCTCGCGCTCCTCTGGAGGTAATGGTGTCTGACAACCGTCATGCCGGGTGTCAAAGTTGGACCGAGCGGGGAAACAAATGAGTTGCCTGGCACGGCCGCTTTGATATTCGTTCCGCCCGTTAAGAGAGCGGGCAAATAAGAAAAAAAACCTCAGGTGACCTCCCCCTCGGCCAGGAGAGGCAGACACAATGAGTCACTTGGCACGTCTTGTTGTGGTCTTGGGGCATGCCGTCCATCGACGAGCCTCGCTCGAGGCGCCGTCTTAATTCGAGGTCATCGCTCACGGTGGGGAGGGGGTGGGGAGTGGAGGTAACATGCACCCGGCTCTTACCACACCGCGTTGCCTCCCGCAGCCTCCCCCAAACTGTGGCCCGTGAAGTGATCCCTCGTAGCCTGCGCGCCCCGTCAACGCAGGAGGGATTGCAAAACAACGTCAAATCTCTCCCGCAGCACTCGAGAATAATACACTTCCACGTCGCGATATGCTGGCTGCCGTGACAGCCCAAGCCATCAACAACAACAACAAGAACAACTGACGTCCCCATCCGAGTACCTAAGCGGGCCCTACACCTGCTTGGCTGGCGCCACCTGACAAGGTTGAGCGTGTCAGGAACGGCTCGGCCACAAGCCCAAGCGTCGAAGGCAAATCGCCGCGTCCCACGGCGCCGGTTGGCTTCGCGCAGGAGAAATCGCGGAGAGGCACCGGAGAGAAAACCCACGAGGTGGGTGGGAAAGGCGTTTCGGCACTTTTCATCTTCCCGGCAAACCCGGCAGCCACCGCTCCAAGCAATCGGCTTAGCCGCGTTCTGACGAGATGGGAGGGTGTGGAGGGGGGAGGCATTCAGGGTGATTTTACCTTCGGCGAAAGCAACGGTGAATCGCAACGCATGGTCGTTCATTACACAAGAGCTGCACGAGCTTTGCCTTCCTCGCGGAAACCACCGGGCGGGCTAAGGTGGATTATTTCGTGCCACAAAAAGCCCTTTGAAATGTGCCACCCACACTGGCAACCGCACTAACCTCCAGACATTATATTACGATGTATAAATAAACACGGTTAAACAGTCCGCCCTCTTCACCGGCCCACACTCGCCAGCATGGTGAAGTATGGTCACGTAATGGTATCAACTTGTGACGAGCACGGTGTTGGCTCTCGGCGGAGGGAGAGGGCGAATTGGGGGCACGAGGAACCCAGCACACGGTCGAGAATGCAGCAGCCAGGTGGTGAGCTGGCGCCAACAAATCATCATCACAGTGGCTAGGAGATGTTAACTACCTCGCCTGGTCTACAGGAGGTCGTGGGTTCGATCTCGACCCTGACGCCTGCTGTAAATTTAGAGTTTGCGTGCCTCTCTCTCATCATAGGTTCAATCTCGACCATAATGCCTGCTGTATATTTGGAGTATGCATCTCTATTTCTCATCATCATCACGGTAGCTAGGAGATGTTAACTACCTCGCCTGGTCTACAGGAGGTCGTGGGTTCGATCTCGACCCTGACGCCTGCTGTATATTTGGAGTTCGCATGTTCTCCCTGTGGTCGCGTGGATTTTTTTCCGGGTCCTCCGGTTTTTCCCTCCACATTTAGAAACACGCGTTTAGAGTATTTGGCTGTTTTAAATGTCCACGTGATAAGCCACTTCGTTTAGCTTTCATTTGTGGCCAGGTCGCTTCTGAATAAAAGGGCTATATAGCTCAGTGAGCCTTACCTGGTCTGGCCTCGCACCTGATTGGCTCACAAGTGATGACATCACATTTATCACTCTTTTTAATATCGAAAAAGGAGGAGGATTTCTCCACAACTCTGGCCGCCGCCTGATGATGGTGGTTGTAATTACTGGCGAAACGTCGTAATCGAATTGTAGATTTTGTGGGTTTACTCTTCAGAACACCGGTTAGTGCTGTACTAGTGACGAATTGGCATGTTCTGTTTACGTGACAATCCTTACAAGTTGGCCGTGTCGGGTGGTGGCGGGTTTAAAATGTATATTTACGTGATCTAATCCAAAAACCTAGTGACTAATTACCCAAGTTCTGCAGTCTTCTATATTTTAAGATGTTTCCATCTAATTAATGTTGGAAGAAACCGGAGCAACCCGGAGTAAACCCACGCTTGCGAAGGGGGCAGCATTTCAACGTATACCGCATTTCTCCTGGCAAGCCGGGCGTTAATGTCACCTCTCCGACGCCCGCGGGATTGGAGACCCACAGCATCCGCGTGTGATCCACCAACCCACCTCGCTGCTGCGGCTGCCTCCCACAGTGCTGGATCACGGGCAGCCGCGTGCAATAGCCACCACCGCCCGGCTTTCATTCCGCCGTGGATGGCGAAGCGCTGTGTAAATGAGGCAAGCGCCAGGCCACGCTGCGCGCTAAATTGCAGGATAAGTGCACGCATTTTGGGGAAAAATCGGTTTGAGCCCTGTGCAGGAAATGTCATCGGACATCTTGCCGTCAAATTTCCAGCGCTCTCTCTCTCTCTTCTCTTCTCTCTCGCGTCCACTGACGCTTCTTTGTCCTCATTGTTTCCAAACCGACACAGATGGTCCTTCAATTACCACACTTCACTTTTAAGGCACGAGCCAGATATTTTTAAAAAATTCAATGAAACAGATCCCAACAACGGGTTGCATTTTAAACGTAATACAATCTTCAGTCACGCTCGTCTCGTGATATAGTGTAACGCTCTTTTATCGTTGTTAGTATAAGCGAGCCATAAGCCATTTGCTTTTATACCTAACTAGCCTATAGCCCGTCCAAGGACGGGTGTATTGCAGCAAATCTGAGACATTTAAGCGAAAAGCAGACCGTGACGTCATATTCATTGCATCCATTCGTGTGCAATTTGTAAGGCCGCGGTGACACAGACCTATTTCAATTAAAGGTTATTCTCCCTTGTTCATCATGGCGTCCGTTTTACTTCTATGTCTCAACAGCGTTACGGAGATCGCGTAACGTGAGGTTTCTGCCTTTGTGTAGTGAGTGTTGTAAGTTGACGCTGAGGAGGGGGGAGGAGGCGCCTCGCCCCCCATGTGGAATTACGTCACCAGCTCCTGATTATTAATGAGGGGGGGGGGTCCAGTTGGAAGACGTCACCTGTTCATGACTAATTATTAATTAGGGGGGCTGTTCGATGTAGAGTAACATCACCCGTTCATGATTATTAATGACGGGGGGTGCTTCATGTTGAGTGACGTCACCAGCTCACGATTATTAATGAGGGGGGTGCTCCATGTGGAGTGACGTTACCCGTTCATGATTATAAATGAGGGGGGCTGGTCGACGTGGAGTGACGTCACACGCGTTACACACAGACATTCTTGGCTCATTATATTAGTAAATGATGACGCACACACATTGTCTTTTTTCTGTGGCAGGTCACGTTTCCTTACTTTGCTGCACGCATGATCTGGAACTCCCTCCCATCACGGCCATTTGTGCTGTCGAAACCTTCCCATCATCATCATCATCACCATCCACCATCATCCACCCGGCACCTTCACACGGACCGGATCCCATCATCAACTCCCATTCCCTCTCTGTTCGAGGTCGGCTCAAGACCTTCCCTCTTCTTCACTGCCGATGAATGAAACTTCTCTTTACAGGCATTATACCTCTTTGTAGCGCCCCAGCATGCGTTCTTGATGATATAAAAAAAACTGAGCGCTATACGAAACGGCGCTATAGGAGGTCATTGTCGCAAGGTTCCAATGGGGGATCCGTTCTCCACTGCTATATATATTTTGTACCTATGAGCAATTTACGAGGGCGTCATTGGGGGTATCGGCAATAGCCTTAATAATGATACCGTACACATGATACATATATTAAAGCGTTTAATAAATAAAGGAAATAATAACTTTTAAATTATGACAGTGAAACAATACAACAAGTTGCGTAATCACCAATCAATTCGGTCAGAGCTTGCGTAAGATGAACCACCGTTCTGCCTGAGAACACGTTCCGCTTTGCAGTGCTAAACAATGGGACTACTCGATCCGTGGTGGTCGTCAATTAATCGATGCGGTGATTAACCCTCGACGAATCGATGCTCTTACCGTGTATATCGCATCGACTAAGAGCAGGATCGATCAAAGATACGCCTCGATTCCAGTTCCACAAAGACCATATATGGCCAGAGACAGCGCCCCTACAGGAGGTGCCACGCCCGCTTCCATATATGGGGGACTGATCCGTGTTATAGGGGGGCGGCCGCTATAAGAGGAATGCCTGTATTTAGGTAACGAGGCCTTCTTTCTCAGCATGATGCATATGTCCCACTTGCACCCTGAGATGTGGTTTATTTCAAGCACTGTAGTTGATTGCGCTTAAAGACACTTCGTCAAACAAATGCCAACAAATTCCCTTCCCATGGCGTGTCGGTCATTGGGAACACTTGACCACGCTGGTTAGTCCCAGCATGTGAAGGGAAATGGAGGGGTGGGATATGGATACTCCTTTAAGGCTAAATCGACCTCGGGAAGGACCTAGGACCAGTTTTGATCTAAAACGAAACTTAGAAATTTGACCAGATCAGGCACACCGAGCTGTATGGCTGTTTTGAAGAAGCGACCTGGCGAAAAATGAACGCTCAACCAAGAGGCTCATCACGTGGACATTTATCGCAGGCAAATCATCTCAACGCCCGTTTCTAAATGTGGATGGAAAAACCGGAGGAACCGGAGACATTCACGCGACCACGGGGACAACATCCACGTATACAGCAGGCGCCAGGGTCGGGATCGAACCCATGCACTCCTGTATACCTGGAGAGGTAGTTGACATCTCCTCGCCACCGCAGTTGCCCCATCTCGCCACCACAATCTCCCTCCCCACCACGGCGATGTTAGCCGTGACCCGGAGTGTAACTGCCGCACCACCGCCTCACTCCTTACAGATGTTCTATAAACTGAAATTGTACCGCATTGCCATTCATTTATTTTACTTACCAATATATATATATTTTTTAAAGCCGCACGTCTCAAAAAAACAAAAAGTCACTTTTGCAAGCGAGGCCGCGGCGTAACCCACGTGCGTGAACGCCGTGTGTGTGTGAACCTGTGTGTGTGTGGTGTGAACCCCGTGTGTGTGTGTGTGAACCCCGTGTGTGTGTGAACCCCGTGTGTGTGCGTGTGGGAACCCCGCGTGTGTGTGTGAACCCCGCGTATGTGTGTGTGACTGTGTGTGTGAACCTGCGTGTGTGTGTGTGTGAACCCGTGTGTGACTGTGTGTGACTCCATGTATGTGTGTGTGAATCCATGTGTGTGTGTGACTGTGTGTGAATCCATGTGT
>CM025621.2:11873720-11898420 GCA_014621495.2 Entosphenus tridentatus | reverse complement strand
GGGGCCAAGGCCATGGCTCTGCGAGCCACGTCAGAGCCGCTCACCTCGCGATCCTTCACCGGCGGTGGGTGGAGGAGGAGGTCCTTAACGAGCGTCTAATGCCGCGCCGCCTGAGAGCTGGTGAGTGCCAAAGGGCCAGCGCCTCTATATACCCTCCCCACCCCCTAGGGGTCAACCCACGCAGCAGGGTCGTTGATTAAAGGAACTTCACAGCACCTTGCCCCTAGCACGCGACATTTGCCCGCGCGGACACTCGCCAGTGTGCGCATCGCCAATGGAACAAACGAATGCATGAATTCGTTTGTTTGAATTCGTTACTTCGCCGGCCGAATTTCCACGTCGAACTTGTTGTTGTTGTTGTTCTTCTTCTCGTCGCCGTCGTCGTCACACGGCTGCTGACGTAGATGCAGAGCAACGACTCCAATTTCACATGCAGGTGGTCAAGCGCAGATATGGGGCGTCACGGTTGCGAGATGTTAACTACCTCTCCTGGTATACAGGAGGCAGTGGGTTCGATCGCGACCCTGACGCCCGCTGTATATTTGGAGTTTGCGTGTATCTCTCTCTCCCCGTGCTCGCGTGGATTTATCTTCGTGTCCTCCGGTTTTGTCCCTCCAAATTTAGAAACACGCGCTTAGGGGAAATGTCCACACGATAAGCCACTTCATTGAGCTGTTATTTGTAGCCAGGACGCTTCTGAAAAAAAGAGCTACACAGCTCAGTGGTCCTCGCATGATAAAATAAAATGAAACAAATTGTAGATCTTCTTTCGTGCGGCTGATGTAGATTCAGAGCAACGACTACAGCTTCACATGCAGGTGGGTCAAGCCAGATAAACGCGTCAGGGGGAGCGGAGTACGTGTATCGCAGTGATGTCTCCTTCGTAGAGATAAAACACTGCAATGGTAACCGGGCAGCATTTGTTTAAGCTCGCAAATTCCGAGGCCCGTTTTGACCTTCCTGGGTTCTCATCCCCCGCCTTGTTAGACAAACATCGGCGGAGCGACCAGACTTGCTAAAGCAAACACACCACTGGATTCATCATAAGTTGTTGCTTGACAGCCCTGCCGATGAACAACGGGCCAGCTGGCTAATAGCCCTCGCCAATAACGTAACGATGATCCGGCGGTTATTTGTTTAAGGAAGCCTGAATTTGCCGAGATAGCGACGAGGCCCAGAACGAAGGTCGCGCCAGCTATGAGAGGTTTGTTTGCCGATTAATAGTGAGATGGCGAGGGATGCCAACCGGTCCATAGGCTTAACAAAACGTGGTATCACTGTTTTTGTTTGTGTGTTGAACTTGCTTCGATGCCGCGCTCATTGGAGGTGCGGAGCGGGGCTAACTAACTGAACACCAAAAAGCTCTTCTAAAGAAATGGGTTTTCAATCTACCGTGCATTTAATAAGGTGCATAGCTCCTTTAAATGTACGCGCGAACTCCTGTGGCAAGACTGCGCTCACGTCGGGCTTGGCGGTCGACGTTCGAAGCGAGGAAAGCGACCCCCAAAGGAACGGTGCCGCCTCCCCGCGCTCGGCACCAGCCATGATGCGTGGATCAAAGATAAAAACAACTGGTCAACAACAAAAAAACATTTTTTCTGGCCTGGACTTTTGCAGCTGTTTTAGACTAATTTCAGGGTGCTGATTCCAAATCTGATCTCAGATTTTCTCTATCACATCTCATTTTTATGCTATCGGTATACCCCATTTTCATTGATTTTATCCGAAATTAACTCTGTCACTTATGATTGCAAGTTGTTGCGAGTCAGTGAGTGCTTTAGTGTTAATATATGGTGCTGTATTTTTAGGATAGTGTGTTTATAATATCATTTTATGTAGATATCCACATTTATTTAATATTTTTCTTCTGCAGTTTTTTTTGAAAATTCAATATTTGATATCTCAAAAACCTGATGTGATAGACAAAAACTGATGCCAGATTTGGAATCGGCACCCCAAAATTACCTAGTTTACACAACAAAGGCTCATTCTTAACAGCGTGCTTCAGCCGCACCGAACCTCACAAAAATAATATTCAGGGCCTACCTTGGCTCCTCCCACCCTCAAGCAGTATATATACAAATACTGTTTCTTGGAATTTCTCTCACTTGATACAGCTATCGTGCTGTGACGGTTCCACCTGAAGACGGAGGCTTGCGTTGCCTCCGAAACGTCGTGATTTTTATTCTATTTTATTTTATTTAACTTTTATTAATTTTAATTTTTTACCTACGTGACTTTACCGAAAAAAACCTAAGAACATGAATCCTTGCAGTCACGAAAGCTTCAAATCTAGAATACCTTAAAACCGTTGGAATACCTTATGCCAAAAAAAGTGTGTTGACCAGTGTAATCGCTCGAGACGCGACCGGTGTACGGGGCAATGCCAGCGCTGCTGAACGGTGGGGGATGTTCTCGCGAGAGGTCGCACGATGACGCTTGGCCACAACGCTCCCGGCGCTGTGGCTGCGCGTGATGGACGAATGGATTGCAGCTTCCGGTGGCTTCCCAATAATCGGAGAGCGTTCCAGACCCAGAATGTTCACGTAGCAATGCGGAATGGGAGGGGGGCAGAGGCGTAACTAGGGGGGGGGGGCCCGGGGGGTACATATGTACCTTGGTAAAGGGGTGCCAAAATGAGGCTTACAACGTTACATTATAACTTATTGCGGCGGGCGCGGCAGCCTGAAACTACTGCACAAATCTACACCTCAACCTCAAAGTTTATATATCCCGCCACACACAGCCTACATGTCATGTAATTACATTTTGGTATGTGATTAAACGGGGGGGGGTGCGCTTTATGGACTTATTTGCCCACGATGCTCCGAATGAACGATGGCCGCACATTATATGTGAACATCGTTAGCGTGTGAACATTGTTTGTGTTGACGATGAGTGTCCACTGAAGACTGCTGCGTTCGATTGGGCTGACGAAAGCAATTCGTGGCATGACCAGAGTGAAAAATAACGTTCAATAAATACTTAAGCTGACATATAACAAAAAAAACTCATCACACTCGTCAATAACACTGTGACCTTAAAATAAAAAATATATATAGAATCGGCAACATTTTCTTTAGAGCAAATAAAAAAGAAAGGCCAGAAAGATATAGTGGATAATAAGAGTTGAAGACTGCAACTAGTTTACACCGCGGGGCCTGGCGAGATTTAGTTTTAAAAATGTTTTCTGATGAGCAGTTTTTATTTTAATGGACACATGACTAGCTTCCAGGCAGAAAAGTCAGTCTGTTAAATGAGTATACCACTCATACAACTAAACTTGTGTAATGATGCACTTCATAGACACTTATAGTAGGAGGAACTCTGTTTATTATAGCCCTCGCAGGCACAGATAATAACTATACTTGGGTTAGGACAGCCATAGGCTGCCTGACCTACACCACTGAAGACGATGGTGAAGACGATGACGAAGACTGGACGAGCTCCAGGGGGTCCACTCCAACGACGACCACGAGTTTCCCGGGGTCCCCCTTTTATCCCCCTGAGCGCAGCGTCGCTCCGCCTCGGCTACGCCCCCCTTCTCGAACCTCCTAGAAGGTTCCTGAGCCTTCTCTCCTGCCCCCTCCGCCACCTTCTTTCCACAACCCTTCTTCCCACCTACCCCATCACCTGCTGACCGCCAGGGTTGCTATGGCAGCCAGCGCCACGGTGACCCACTCCATCTCACCACACTTGTACTTCATAAGCTGTCAATGACACCAGCTACTTATTTGAATGATCCAGTGTGTGCTCTCAAAACTAGGACCTCGCTAATTACACGCTACAAAAACTGCCCTTTGAGCAAAATACACACACTCGGTTGAACAGTTAGATTATTATATTCCGCGTAAAAAGCTTGGTTATTCCTGCTGGAGAACATGGTTCACTAGGAAGTGATCGTGACTAAACTGGGTTCTCAGGTGTAGTGAGGTGATGGTCTCAGCCCTGTCACCAATGCCTCCACACTCAAAAAACCGCATCGCTTTAAAGTAGATTTTTTATTTAATTCAACTCATGCCGAGTCTAATTTTTTTTTTTTATATATAATGAACATACTTTCCAGGGCATTGAAAAAAATATGCCCCTAGGGTGGATATCGAAGTGGCTTTAGAAGTATTCCTATGATGCCATCTTCCAAGGCCACCCTTTTAACTCAAGGTTACAAGATTCGATTTCAAGTCAGACACCTATGTGTTGCGTTAAACGCACAACACCGGGAGGTGCTTGCTGCTATGGCATGTCTGCCCGACGAATTTAGCCGACGTTCGGTGGTATTGCAAAATGTGACAAAAGTTGAAAATAAGGTTGTGCAGGAATTATTTGCATCCACGTATTTAGCGATTTCGAAAGTTTGTCAGTTTGCCTTTGAGTCGCCACGTTTTGTGGCTGGTGCGCTTCGTTTATCCTGCCCACAGGAGTGGCAATTCGCGAAAAGAGACAATGTGCCTTCACCCAGCTTAAAAATACGCTGCCAAGCTTGGTGGTGTTCATTCAGACGCTGTCTTTCCGACAGACCTGTTCTTCACCTGAGGACGGCTGCTTGCGTTGTGGCCGAAACGTCGTGAGAATTGTATTTTATTGTTTTATTTTTATTATTTTATTATTTCCATTCTACGTGACTTTACCGAAATGACCAAGAAGATGAATCCCTGCAGTCACGAAAGCTTTAAATCGAAAAATGTGCCTTACTTAACATTTGCCTATGCGAGGCCCAGCTTCTCGGCCACGGTGTAGGCCCAGCAGGGAAACCCTGCGGGGAATTTCCTCCTGCCGCCGAAGCAAACTATTAAACGGCAAAAGAATCATTGCGGTGTGTGAAAAAACGTAACAGCGATTCGTGGTGTTTATTTAAAAGATCTTCATATAACGTAAACGTTTTATTTTACTATGTATCGCTGTATACAACGACGGAGGAATAAGCAAAACTACACGAACTCTCTTTTGAAGCCCTCTCATGGCTAGCAGACCTCGACATTGGCATTTACGTCCTTAACGTATTTCTGCCATCATGCGCAATATAATATATATTAGAACCCCTATGCTCGGCATGGCGTGGGGAGGCCTTCCTCCATTTGTAGATTGAAAACGGCTGTAAATAATTTCTTTTTGCATAAATTTAAATTAGAATTTAACTTATTTTTTACGGCCAATATTTTAATTTAGATAAGTATTTTGTCATACTTATACAAGGTTAAAATTGTTCACGCTATTACATTTGTAAGTATGTATTTTTTGTTGAACCTATATACGTATTATCGTGAGACTGGCATGTAATTAAATACTAGAATGTCACCATCTTAGAATGGCAAAAAGTTCTTACGATGCATGAACAATCTTCTTTTAATGAATCGTACCATTGGCTGTGAAAACCTACGTGTTCAATTAATATTTCGTTTCGTTTTCATCAACAAAATTGAAAATGAAACTGGATTTCCCAGTCTTGTGGAACCAGGTTTCAAACCACCGATTCTCCAAACACAAAGCCATGTTCCTCCAGCGCTCAGATTAATTTTCCTCAAGCTAAGTGGTGCCCGTGCTACGTGTGCCGAGTGACTTTGCCCTCCAATGGTAGAATTAAAGGGCATTTGGTTTTAGTATTGCAGAGACATTACCTACGAAGCAAACTGGAGGCAGCAGAAATGTGGCTTCTAAGAAGATGTATGTTAAATATCTCACAGACAGACACAGGATTAGCAAATGCATGCATTACGAATAGCAGGTACAACACGAAATATTACTTAACATAATTAGAGAAAGGCACGTTATACATTTCTTGGACATTTAATGGGAAAGCAAGATATTGAATCTAAATGTGTTTTCACTGTAAAAATAATCGCTACAACAAAGACAGCGAATGAAGTTACACGGGCAATTTGAAAAATTGGATCCAACTGGGAGTATCCAATAAAACATTCTTGCGTAATATCATGGACAGAGCTAAATGGAAGGCTTTGATTGTGAAAGACTTTGAGAAAGGGCACAGCACACAGAGAGAAATTGCTTTGTGAAAAACCAAAAAGTACAACTGTTTGCGAATCTGCTCTTGGTTAAAAGTTCTTCCACATGCCGTGTTGAACTCTGTTTTTTTTTACCATACTTCACCACGCTGGTCAATGTAGATTGATGAAGAACGGCGGGGGGGGGGGGGGCAGAACTGGCTCGGATTCATCCACAACTGACGTTAGCCGTGACTGGGAATTCAACTCAGGCTGCCGAAATTCCTAGCACAGCGCACCAAGCACGGCACCACTGAGCCCACTGCGTGTCTCTGTAACGGCATCGTTTTGGTTACGAACATTCTTTGCGAAAGTTTAGGCGATTTTTAAATCCTTTATATTAAGTTCACTTGCTTGCGCGCTTACGACCGTACAAATCTTTCGGTCGTTTTTTAACCCACTTCCCGTGATCTAATCGAGCTGACATTTTGCACACAGACTCGTTGTGCGTGACAATTTATTTTCGTGAAATTTTTTTTCCAAAATGTTACACTTTTTAGGCAATTAATTTATTTAATTACCAATTGCTTAATGGTGGCAGGCAATCATCTGACCCATAGGTGGCAGCCATCTCAAGCCAGAGGACGAGAGGACTCTAGCCGCCACGCATATAAAGGATTTATAGTGAAAAACTTTTTTTACGGGTACATGTTTTTGATGGCTATGTCAGAAAACTGAGCCAGCACCGTTGAGAACCTGGGGTTTGAATACGCGTTAAAGCCACCCATCATTAAACTGGGTTCTGCAGTGTAGTGGGTTGATGGCCTCAGCCCTGTCACCAATGACTGCCAAAAGTCATGGGTTTTCATTTATTTTGGCTTCAATGCTGTTTTGAGATTTCAACATTTTGGGTTCTGTGCCATGGAACAAAACTCCTGTGTAAGGACCTTTGAGAAGTATTTCTGAAAAGGAATCACATGGGGCCACTCTTTTGACACAAGGGGGTGCACTGCTTACTGCGAGGGTTCCACATTAAAAAAAAGATGAATCTCTTCATGAAATGACACTAATCGCACGGTTTGAAATATGATTCGTTTCAAATCACTTTCAGAAAAAAATCATATTAGACACTCATTGTGGTAACAACGTGAAGTATAAACCGGCATTATTAAATTGAAACACGGTCTCGAAATAAGTGATGCTTTGCTCGTGTTAAGGAGGTGATTATCCGCTTGTGTTAAGGCTATTTATCCCGCATTGGCGCTTTAAATTCTTCATCACTCGATGCTGATTCGTGACAAACCAACCTGCAGACACCCGAGGCCAGGTCGACCTGAGAGTTTCTCGTGCAGTTCTTGGGGCGGGGGGGGGGAAGATAAAAAATACAAAACTCCAAAAACTCCACCGCAGTCAGTGTGACATCTCCCCGCTCCCATGTAAGCCACGCCAATTACCGGCTGCCCACGCACGCGGTCAGGTCGCTCCTGCTCTTCTGTACAACGGAGGCGCGTGCGTTGCGCAAATCGAGGTCGATTGCGTTGATCTCATCGGCCACGTTCAACATTTTGGGTTCGGTGACACCACGGTGGTGAGATGTTAATTCCTTCGTCTGGTGTGCACGAGGTCGTGGGTTCGATCCCGACCCTAACGCTTGTATATCTGGAGTTTTCGTGTCTCTCTCCCCGTCGTTGCGTGGATTTTCTCCGGGTCCTCCGGTTTTTCACTCCGGTTTTCCCCCCCACTACCCCGTTTAGTGTATCTGAGTGCTATCAATTTCCACACGATAAGCCACTTTGTTGAGCTGTCATTTGTGATAGCCAGGGTCGCTTCTGATTGACGTAGCTCAGTGGTCCTTACCTGGTAAAATACAAAATAAAAATAAACCATTCGCAAAAGACGTTGTGTCTTGCGCGTGTCTGCTAAGTGGACAGACACCCCTGAAGGATTAGTACGGTTCTGGGTGGAGAAAGGCGGATGGGTGGTGTATGTAACAGTAAGAGGACAAAGGTGCAGCCCTGCAATTGCTCGCTCATGCCACTGCTGGCAGAAGGGACTCCACTCGAGGGAGCTCCAGAGTGCATTTCTGTCACCAATGACTGCACGCCAAAAAATGATCTGAACACAACTTACGAGGTTTATTTTTGGTCTACTCTTCAAAGCTGGGCAGATGTACCCAGGCTTTACCCTACGACACTCGACCTGCCGATTGACTACTGGGTGAATATTCAACAGCATTTATGTGGAGGGAGGTGGAGGGGGGGGGCATTTAACAGAATTGCCCTATTGTTTCATCTGCCGTGCCGGGCGATGGAATGGAAGCCGGCGGCGACTCTTGCGTGCCAATCGTTACACGCCACAGCGGGCTAAGCCATTGGCGGTGGCCGTGTAATGAAGCGGAAAGGTTAACTTGCTGGAAATACTTGGGTGCGGAGCGGGTCGATTCGGTGGTTTTGTTTCCCTCCCCGAATGAACGCTCGCTTCGGGGACAATGGACGGAGCGGACAATAGCGGAGGCGATTGTGTGTGGCTCTCCTTTGTTCCGTGCCGGCAATAGAATAATCCGCCAGATTTCAGCGAGATACGAACATATTAATAATAATTTACGGAAGGGGACCGAAGTCATTTTATATTCTGTCAGTTTGCATTGCGAGTTAGAAAAAACACTCTTTTTTTCTGTTCTCCGCATAATGAAAGCAAATACTGGAATAAAATGTTCAGCTGGTGAAAGCTAACATTTTATGGATTAGTGCTCGTAGTATTTCTCCGATGGAGAATTCGAAATTTAAATAATGCAAAAGCCATTACAGGGAACTGTGAAGTGTAACCACATCTGAAACCCCCTCTGCACACACAAACGGCCCAAAGGACCACATTTGAAACTCAGCCGTTCTCAAGCAGAGTCAATGGGCCGTGTCCCTGGGCTCACGCGATCATGGGGCGACCGCTCATCTCCACTGGTGGGTGATGGAAATTCGACATTCCTATGCCAGGTACCTGACTTTTCGTAGGATGATCACCGCTGACTTCATTAAATTGATGCTACTTATTTTATCGACCCCCTGGAAGAGAAAGAAGAGGATGATTTTATATTTGGGAGGGACGGAGATGCAAAAGCAACTGATATGAAAAAAAAACGGAGATGATGATGATGACGCTCATGAACATTGACAACTCGCATCTTTAGAACTGCTTTTTTGTTTAGTTTGTTGTCCTTCCCCCGCACTTCCGATTAGCACGGTTGGCTACGTAAGAAGATCAACATACATTCAGATTATTACAGCAAGAGTAATGATAATAGGACAGTAAGCTGACATAGTGACAGTGATAATGGTCATACAATGGGAAACTGAGATGATTGCAACAATTAAAATAATAATCTTGATGGAAAAGGAAGCTGAGATATTTATATTGGTAATGATGACGCTAAACATTAACGGGCGATACAAATCCAGCGATCAATCAGGGGGTTTAAAACTTATGTCTACTTTATTGAGGGCGGTATTGGCACGTAAAATAAGGATTCGTTGATATGAACTCAATATCTCGCCCACATAAAAGCATGATCGCATTTCTGGAGGTATGTATGCTGAACTTCTTTCACACCGTACATAGCCTACTGTGCTAATCGTAAGTGCGGGAGGGAGGACAACAAACTGAACACACAACAGGTAGAGCGTGGAAGCGTTGACCACATAGTCTAGAGCAGGGGTCCCCATCCCCAGGGCCGCGGACCGGTACCGGTCCGTGGCCTGTTAGGACCCAGGCCGCACAGCAGCAGCAGGTGAGGGCGGTGAGTCCGCACGTGGCCCGCCCCCATGATTTTATTATTTACTACTTCCGTGCGCGCCTCTTTCCCGCACTGCGCACTTGACTCAGTCACAGTGTTGGTGAGCCCACAAGCTGCTAACCCCGAGCCAACACGAGTTAAAAACAAACTTCGCTGGAGAGCTTCTTTGAAAAGGAGGAAAGACCCAATGATTAACCCCCCCCTCCCCCCCCCGGTCCGTGAAAAAAATTGTCTTCCACGAAACCAGTCCCTGGTGCCAACAAGGTTGGGGGCCGCTGCTCTAGAGGGACTCTTTGGAGCCACCTTATAGAGTGGACGACGTTCTTCCACAAGCAGTAGCGGGAGCAAAACATTGCAGGGCTGCACCTTTACCTGTCTGGAGATAGCAAACCGCTGGCCCTTCCCAGCGGTACCACGTTGACGTAGCCCGAGAGGTCGGCAACCTGCATGCGACGGCTCTTCAAGGACAGTTTCGTGACGTTATTTATTAAGGAACCACCGTCTCATATTCACGTTGCATTGCCGACTCTTGAAATCTTCATTTTTTTTTTTTTACCGAATTCGAAAAATAAAAATGTCTCTTCTTCTTATTTTAGTTTTCTAACTCCCTGGTGAAGGCCAACTGCGCCCCGCCATGCCCGCCGCCGCCTCGCCAGGCAAACGATCTCTGAACCTGCCTCTTGGACGCTGCCAGGCAGGGCACAAGCAATTCGGGATGGTCAACTGCACTTGCATCCATCTTCCGGGCCGCGGCAATGATTTTCTGTTGAGCGGGCAGCAGCGTTTGCGATTACAGCCCCCCTGGTCTTGTGCAGGTGTCCGGGTCTCTCGAGCGTAGCGATCCGGTAGCTGCGGGACCAATGTGCCCCAGCGCCGCGTGGCAGTCCGCTTCTGTTGGTGCCCTCTGTGTGTTTTTTTTTTATCTCCAAATTAATTGAAAGTTTTATGGCTGAGCTGGGTCGAGGCGTCAATGTCTGCTCGAGTCAGAGAATTGGTCAAGTCATTGGTGGCGTGTGTCGGCGATTCAGCGCTCGGGAGATGCGGGGGGCCGGGGTGTGGAGGGTTGGTGGATCAGGTCGAGATCGCACCATCAGCGGCACGTGTCTTAGATCTCCTATTGTTGTCTTATTGTAGCTTTGCTTCTGGGAGGACCAAACCACTCCCTAGCGATGCCTTGCCCTCAGTCTCGGCAGCAATGCACACGTTCACCATCCCCTCTTCTCTGATTAATTCACCTCGCCTATCGCGATAATTTTTTTAAGATGATGACTTTTCATCGCTCTTTGTAACACTTTTCCATTTGTATAATTCTTTTGAAACTATATTCTTGGTTCTTTTATATTTTTATTATTTTATTGTTTCCCTTCTACGTGACTTTACCGAAAGAACCAATAATATTAATCCCTGCAGTCACGAAAGCTTTAAATACATTTTTTTAATCTTTTGAAACTGTTGGACTGAAATATGGCCGGTAGATGACAGTACAGCAAGTAGTTTTTTTTAATATTGAAGGAAAATATTTCACTTGGACAATTCCTTTGGGATGCAACATTTCACGTGCACGTCTATGGTGTAAATTGAAACCATTCATATCAAACACGGAATTATACGTACTGTATATCAATATTTTAAATCTATAACCTATATGGTTCGTGACGTGTATATGCATTATATTGAGTGTATTTCCGTCATACGTGTGGTGGGTTTTTTTTTTAAGGCACTCTGCTTCGCTCCCACATGCAAATAATTCATGTCAAAATTAATTGGCCAGAGATTGATGTGGGTTGCTCAGGGCTCAGTATACCGAGCCAGCAACTCTTCGATGATGGGTTCAAATCTAGGTTTCAGTCACCTGTGATGAAGCTGGGTTCCCAAGTATAGCGAGTGGATTGTCTCAAACAAGTCACCGTTGACTGCACACACACACACAAACATCTGAAAATCAAAAGTTAATTTTTACTTACTATGGTAGACTCTTTTTCTCCAGCTTTTAGAATAAAATATAAAAATATAGCTTGACTGGCATGCAATACAATAACCTAGAGTGAAAAATATGAGCACAGTCTCACGGTGTGTATGAGAGGTCACTTTAAGGGATGTCAGAAGTAGTTATGTGATGTTACCTTCGGCAGGCTATTATTATTTCATGGTGTGATGCCCTGCTGTGGGAGTTGTTGATGGATTCTTCATCTGATAAAATAACAACATGGGCTAAAAAAATTGGGTGAAAAAGTTCAAAAAAGCCAAACAAGTTAAACAGAATATAATTATATTTATACACTTCACGAATTTCTAAACCATCTCAACTCGCAAAAACCGTCCATCCAGTTTACCATGAAAGTGTAAGTTCACGGAACTTTCCCATTTCTGGATATTCTGCTCAGGCGCGGCAGAAACAGTAAAATAACACACAGCGTTTACCGAAAGAAAATGCACACTGACGACGCCTATCTGGATGCAGAGTCTCAACGTGACCCCGCACAGAATCTTCTCTCATCAAGACGCGCATACATCGGGTTAAGAAAGTGTCCGATTGTGATAGTCTGAGAAGTGAAATGCAACATGTCAAAGAAGCTCTGCAATTGAAAGGTTACAATGATGCACAAATCAACAGGGCAATGGATGCCAAAACGAAATCAAATAACATGAGCGTTGAAACTGCCGAAGTAATTGATAAACTAGCCAGATTTTTTTTCTAAACAAAAAATTCGAGTCAGATTTGGCACGGAACATACAATACAGAAACTAATATCTCGTACTAAAGTTGTATTACCGAAGCTATCAGCAGAAGGTGTGAACAGGATTAATTTCTCTTGGGGAAAATGCTATGTTGGTCAGACAGGACGAATGGTCAGCATGAGATTAAAAGAACACCAAATAAATATTAAATAGTCCCAAACACAACTGTCGGCAGTGGCAGAACACGTGTGCCAACAAGGACACTCAATTGTTTTTGATAATGTTGAACTTCTGTGCAAAACTAGTTACTACTGGCCAAGACTAATAAGATAATCTATCGAAATTGAGATAAACACAACACATTTTAACCGGTCAGATAGCTCCAGGCTTAGTGCTGCTTGGAAGCGAATCATCAAGTAATACTTTGTTTAAATGCTTGCTTATACCGGTCGCCATAGGTCAATAGGGATTACCTGTGAGCTGACAAGAAGAGGTCCTGCTATTTATGTGCACACAAACGACAGGATGTACAATAACAATGTGCATGCATGATACCGTATGAATAACCAAATCACCACACCTATCCCTCCATTTAAGGAACGAAACAGGAGGATTTCTCCACAAATCTGGCTGTGACTTGATGCTGCTGGCTGTAATTACCGGCGAAACATCAGACTCAGATTGTGAATGTTGTGGATTTACTCCCCAACACACCGGTGTGCTGTACTCGTAATGAATTAGCATGTTCTGTCTTGATTTGAAGCTCTCGCTACTGCAGGAATCCATACTCTTTGGTTCTTTCGGTAAAGTCACGTAGGTAGAAAATAAAAAAAATCACGACGTTTCGGGCTTTCCCACCTGATGCTGCGCCCGAAACGTCGTGATTTTATTATGTTATACCTACGTGACTCTACCGAAAGAACTAAAGAGTATGGCATGTTCTGCTTACGCGATAAACCTTACTAATTGGCTGTGTCGGGTGGTGGCGGGTTTAACGACACATTCATATTGACGCGATCTAACCCCCAAAAAAACTGTATTATGGAGAATATAATTGTCTGTATAAAACCCTCCTGCAAAAAGAATAATAATAATAATAATCGTTCCTGGAACAATAGACCTCCATCTCTTTTTTGAATCAGACACACGAGCATGAACACACGTTGAAATGTTTATTATAATTTAACGCGGGCCCGATAAGAGAAGCGCCTATTGGGCGCCTGCCTTGTGCTTTGACGCGCTCCACTGCCTGCGTCCTCACCCTTCGAACCCCATACGGACCCATAGGAGGTGGGTGGCCAACTGCGGCTGATGAGTAAGTGGCTCCTGACGGACCAGGGCCCCTCCCACCTGGGCTCCGTGAGGGACTGGGCTCGTCATGGCCAGTCGCAGGGAAGGCCTTTCCTCTGTGAGCTCCACGGCGAGGTCTGCTCAAGAGAATCTGATCCGCAGCGTAACAAACGACGCGACCCCGGTCGTGCTCCGGTGTGTGTTCGCGGTTGCGCCGCGTGTCGTTCGGCATGATGTCTGACGTTTCGCCCCATGCCCAATGAAGCACTCAGCATGTGGAGCGAAACGTTGGACGTCGTGCTGAACAACGCGCGGTACAACCTGGAAACACATCGGAGCACTTTCAAATCATCAACAAAAAATGATTGCAAGGGGTGCTGGCACTGGTTATAATGGGGAGAGGTAATGATTGATGCGGTGAGTATTTTATTGAGTTCTGCCTAGGCACCACCACTGCCAACGCAGTCAACTTGATTTTTCTTTGCGGAGAGAGAGAGAGGGGGTGGGGGGGGGGTTCATCTGCTTCGTTGCGCCCCACGGCCCGAGCTCACGATCGTGACATTGAAGAGTCGATCCATCAACAGCCGGCGCGAGGAGCTAAATGTCGGACATCGTGCCCAAACCACAGGCGGGGCGACCCGAAAACAGCAGCACAACCGCGCAAAACCCTACGCAGTGGTCAGACGTGACCCATTAACTTCAGCCGCTCGCCACACACGGAGAGGCAGGACGCCCGTTACGCGGCCTCGTGTTATTTATCGCTTAGCGCAGGGTCAGCGCCCTTGGGTGGCACGTGGCCGTTGTACAAGGAGGCCGTTGATTGTTTCATTGATTACACTCGGCATGGCCATCCCCGTTAAGCCGGGAACTGCGTGTTCATAAGGTACCCGTGTTACTCTATTGAGTGGCTATAGCTCCTGTAGGGATGATGCTGCTGCTGCTACCGTTTAGAGGTAAGGGTCAGTACACTGTGTTTGTAATCCAAAGGTCGCCAGTTCGATTGAACTCCCCCTGCCCCGCAGTTGAAGCAACGGTGCAAATTTTCTTCTCAAAATCCACCCCCACCGCTGCGTCTGTCCACCGGCAGCGAAGTGTCCACCGGCAGGTCGAGGGCCCTGGGGTAGATTGTGGGCAGTCCCACCTCTTCCGAGACATCTGGTCAACCTGGAAGAATAGACCAAATACTCTGAAATGTCGAGGAGAGCTATCTCCTCGCATGGAGGGGTATTTCTCTGGGGACTCATGTTTCCTGCAAAAAAACTCTTCATAACACGCCCGTGAAAATAGAGCGTGAACACACAACGACAATGCCCGGGTATTATTATCATTCCGTACAATCGTTTTGTCCACTCATGTGTTATATGACAATGTATTAAACAACTTACTGTGTGGATGAACTGACTCCCACCATGGCAACGAGCAACTTCCACCGCTGGTTCGTGACTGCCCAATGCGGAGGAGTTCCCATCCCATTCGCTCGTTCATTAGGGCATGTTCTCATTCACTGCTTAATGCCGCCCCCACAGTTCTTCCAAAATTGCTTTAAAAAAAATAGACGTCGTCCCCGCCAAACTCTGAAGCATCGCTCCTACGAAAAAAAATGTACACATCAATACGTGAAAAATGTGAATTATGCATGTGCACCATATACACGTCAGGAGTGGAACGATACATTCGTTCGTGGGCTCTAAAGCTCCAATACAAAGTCTTAGGGACGACTTGCGAGGCGCTCCCCGCTAATTAGGTACATGCCGTAAGAATAAACCGTAATTGTATACCATAGGTTTAAACCGTGGGAATACACCGATAGAGGTGCCAGGAGTGGAGGTACCGGCTCTGAAAACACGACAAGAATCAGGGTCGGGTGGGAGTGGTGGGGGGGGAGGTGACGGGCCAGGAGATTGGCAATGGAATTGAAAAGGAAAAGAGCGGGAAAGGATGGGGATATGGGGACGGGTAGACGTGGATGAAGAGGCGAGGAGAGGAATGTATGTACCGTATGTGGGACTTCTTTTGCACCGTACCTAGCCAGCCGTGCTCATCGGAATGGTGAAGAAGGCAAGTTGGGCGCAGGGTTTAGGATATATTCTCGAAGGTTCGGGAGGTGAGGAGACGTGAGGGTGTCTGGCATGGCACGGTGGGGATGGGGGGGGGGGCTGTTGCGGGGGATAACCAAGGGGAGGCGTGTGGTGGAACTCAGCGGGTGTAAGGTTGGGGGGCGTGCACGTGTGCGGGGTGAAGATTGCATTCACGGGAGAATTGTGCGCGCCCCAGAAGCTGCACCACCCGGCCACGATGCCCCACTTTAACAAACGGTCGAATGAGTTAACCCAAACAACAACAGAAATAGCCCGGCCGACGTGGGCACGTGAGCAGTGGGAATCTTCCCCACAGTCGTGGGCGCGGGTTGAACGCGGCCACCCCAAAAACCTCCCACTACCTCCCCCGGGCCGTGAAACACACGCCAACCCAAGAAGGAACGAGGGGCCCTACCGCGTATCATCTCCACCGCATAATAGAGGGGGGGGGGGGGGGGGCGCCCCGGTTAGATCGCGTAAATATATAAATGTGTCGTTAGAACCCGCCACCACCCGACACAGCCAATTAGTAAGGGTTGTCACGTAAACAGAACGCCAAATAGTTACTAGTGTAGTGTATAATAGTGTAGTTTAAAGTAGTGTAGTGTATAGTGTAGTGTACTACTTCAGCCCCACCAGTGGCAAATCGCCCGATGATGCTGGATGTCATGACCAGCGAAACGTCGAACTACTCAAATCGTAAATGTTGTGGATTTACTCTCCAACACACCGGTGGGCCGAAGTAGTAACTAATTGGCGTTTTGTTTACGTGACAAATCCCTTGCTAATTGGCTGTGTCGGGTGGTGGAGGGTTACGACGCATTTATATATATACCCCCAAAAAAACTTTATTATGAATAATATTGGTCGCGAAAGCCTCCGTCTTAAACGGACTTTAATTCAGTTTGATGTGTTCCAGAGCGGCCGTGTTTGTGTGGCATTGCTGTTTTTGATTAATATAATTAAGGCGCCGCTCGGTAAAGTGCACTCTGCCGCTTTCTAGCCTGTCTGCTGCTGCTGCCCGTCTCTCGAAAATCAGGCGCACAAATGGACTTGCGCCCGATAATTTACCTCTTCCGCATCGCATTGTGGAAAACAAAGCCAACAGATCTCGAACACGACGAGTGAACAAGCTCTCGACCGAGATGTTATGAAAGTGCCCTTTCGTAACGCTAAATAATTCACGAGTGGTGTCGTCGTAGAGGATATCACAAAATCATTTGGCAGACAATTGGGCCGGGCGGTTAGATAATTATCGTGTTGGTATAATTGTTTTTATATATATTACTCTTTGGTTCTTTCGGTAAAGTTACGTATAAAAAGAAAATAATAAATTAAATACTAGCATACGACGTTTCGATTGCAACACAAGCAATCATCATCAGGTATAAATGAAATAGAAACACAAATCTAGTATACTTAGAAATGTAATGTAATACAACAGAGAGTCGGATAACATAACAGTCAACACCCTACCTGGTTGATTACGTTCTTCCTGAGAATACTACATTTGAGAGAGAGATCAAACACAGAACCAGAGACATATAGACAGACATATAAGCAGACAGATATCACAGAGATACATAGAGAGAGACTAAACATAGGCACACAGAGAAACCACGCCTCTGTGTTGAGGCCTTAAATAGAGAGAGGGGGCGGGGGTGGAGAGAGAGGGAGGAAAATATATATTGCAACCCACCACCACCTGATAGAAAAAAAAGCGCCCGCTATGCAGGAGACTATGGGTTCGACCCTGACGCCTGTATATTTGGAGTTGGCATGTCTCCCTGGTCACGTGGAATGTTCCCCGGGTCCTCCGATTTTTCCCTCCACACTTAGAATCAACATGTGTTTAGAGTATTTGGCTGCTGTGAATTTTCACGTAATAAGCCACTTCCGTTGAGCTGTCATTTGTGGTCAGGTGGTTTCTGAAAAAAAGCTACATAGCTCAGTGGGCCTTACCTGGTAGAATAAAAAATGTACCCGTAAAAACAAAGTTTTTCACTATAAATCCTTTATATGCGTGGCGGCTAGAGTCCTCTCGTCCTCTGGCTTGAGATGGCTGCCACCTATGGGTCAGATGATTGCCTGCCACCATTAAGCAATTGGTAATTAAATATAAAAAAAAATGTGCCTAAAAAGTGTTACATTTTGAAAAAAATTTTCACGAAAATAAATTGTCACGCACAACGAGTCTGTGTGCAAAATGTCAGCTCGATTGGATCACGGGAAGTGGGTTAAAAAACGACCGAAAGATTTGCACGGTCGTAAGCGTGCAAGCAAGCAAGCAAGTGAACTTAATATAAAGGATTTAAAAATAAAAAAGTGTAGTAAGTGTCACAACATGGGCATGATGTTGCTTGCTTTTTAACATTCCTCTCGTTTGCTAAACAATTTCACCAATTCGCATATATCCACACGTGATTATATGTCAGGCGGTGGAGGGTTATAGTTGAGAATTTACACAATCTAACCACAGAATAAACTGATTGTGAATCGTATTGGTCAGCGGGTTTGTTTTGTTGCGATCTTTCAGTTAGCTCTAACCACCTGCAGGCAGGACTGAAGAATAACAGGACTACTTATTTACAAATTAAACATTCATGCTTTTTCATTCCGAACAGAACACGAAATATCAGGCAAGCGTGCCTAGCCTATAACAAGCGCCTTGATAAAAGTTCACAAACAGCAGAGCAATGCTGTTGTCATATGCCGCACGCGCTCGAAAGGAAACACAAAACATCGTGACTTGAAATTGTTTGTCGCGTTTTAAAGGTCTTGGCAAAAAGGGTCATTGATGTGATTGTATTTGCCATTAGAATACACTTGGAACATTGCTTTTTTAATGTAGGAATCCATGTCACTATATATGCAGGTAGCATTAGATGGGAGCGTTACATCAGACGTGGTCTATAAGCGCATGAAAAAGAAAATAAGTGAGTAATTACGAATGACATTTAATGGGGTTGGGTTTGTGTATGTGTGTGAGGACGTCTAGTGGGTGGAGAGTTACCGCACTACGCTATGAAACCGGACGACTATTTGAGCAGGTCCTGGGCCTCCACTAGTTCAACTCAGCCTTAAATGAGTATCTGGCTCTGGTGTGTAAAGCATAAGCATTGGAAAGACTGAAGCGGCCAATCATGTTCCTGGCCACGCACTCCAAACACCTCGTGTGCTGTGCCGGCTTTCATAGGTACTCGCTAACAGAACTTGCCCCAACAGTCTGTTATAGGATATACAGGGGCTATTTGTTACGTCTTTTGCGTGTAAGTAGATGCGCCTTTAATTTGGAGCCATCAATTACAAGACAAACCCTTCCATTCTCGGCCGGTTACCCTCTGCGCCACTAACTTATCGGAGCAATCTGGCCAAAAAACGCCGTCCACTTTGTCCACAGCGCATCCGTCCCCGTCAAGCCTTGCCTAGCGCAGACATAAATCTCTCTCGACAGAGTGGCGCAAAAGGTTAGAGGTCAAGGGATGCAACAGAAGAATAAAAAGAGAGATGGGGAGAGATGGGGTAAGGACGCGGTGGGGGGCGTGAGGGGGGGGTGGGTAGAGAATGCCCGGTGACCTCTGAGCGGCTACAGTGGTGTGCAGCTGCACGCGGCTCCGTGATTCCGATCGGAAATGTAATTCTCTGTCTGGGAAGCGCCGGGAAAACCGGAGGAAATTTGCACACAAAGACCCCCCACCCCGCCCACCCCGTACAACCTTTAGTAGAATGTTGGGGCAAGTGCTGTTAGCGAGCACCCATAAAGGAGGGCGCGGCACACGAGGGATGCCGTTGGCCAACAATACGCCCGACCGTCTTTGTCTCCCCACCAGCGCTGATGTTTACACACTGGATTCGCACGTGATCGAATGATGCCCAATGGGTGGTACGGCGAGGGCTTGCGTCCACCAAGTGGAGACGGAGAGATGAAAGCTTGTGCGCAGGTGCTTGGTAGATTGGTCGCAAGAGCGTGAGGAATGGCGATGGCTTGACAGGGGGGTGGGTGGGGAGGCCTTCATCCAGCGGTGGATTGACCATGGCTGATGATGATGACGATGTGGACATCGTTGTGGAGCACGCGAACGGAAGGGGATATTGGAAGCTTGCGCCGGATGCGAAATATAAACGCTTGAAGTGGTCGTAACGCGAGTCACATGTTTTCTGGGTTTGTAATTTAAAGTGAAGCACGTTTGATGTGTGTATGTTGCGGTTGTGGGGAGCGGTGGTGTAGCGGTTAGCACATGGCGATAAAAACCTGGCGACCCGGGTTCGATTCCCGCTCACGGCCAACACCCAGTGACAATTATCTGAACCGGTCCTGGGCCTCCTCTAGGTCGACTCAGTCTCAAATGAGTATCTGGTGCGATGTGTAAACATCGCCACTGGGAAGACAAAGGCGGCCGGGCGTGGTGTTGGCCACCCACCCCCTCGTGTACCGTGCCGGCCTTTATAGGTGCTCCCTAACAGCACTTGCCCCTACATTATGTGAAGGCTATACGGGGGATTTTTGTCTTTCTTTTTTGCGTGTGTGTATATAATCTTTGTTGTTAAGAGTAGCAGCCCATTTAGGACATAATTGTGCAGCGGATGGATGAAGGACGCTGTTTCTCACCGTCGGCGTGAGTGCCCGGCACACAATCAGCGAGGCCTAACATTGTGAACAAAATCGCGAGTGGCGAAATTGATTCCTACAGTTCTTCAACTATTCGAATTAAATATTCAGCCCAAAGGAACAATTACAATTTAAGCGAATCACCTTCGATTGTCGTGCCTCCGTATAAAATAACAAGACCTCTTTTAGTTAAAATCTACCCGCCTAAATACGCCCTTCTCCCTTATTTCAGACGTATGTTCACAACACCCTGATTGAAATAGGATCGTAATAAGGGTAGTAAATCCAAGAGACTAAGAGTTTTTTTTTTAATGTGTAAATATGGAATTGGAAGGTGATTTATTTCAATAAATGCCACCCAGAATGATCTACTCCAGTGTCCGCGTCGTGAGGTTTCACACAAAGGGACACATCGTGGACGTATACAGAATTGAAATGCAACAGCACCTCAGGATGCTGTACGAATAGGGGAAGCATGTCCATCGAGAGAGTTTGAAGAAGAGTGGGTCCTGGGGGGAGAGTGATTTGAGGATTTTCCTCGAGCAGAGAATTGTGGATAGAAATATAGGTGTGTATGCATGTGTAGCAGTTCAAGCGCTGCGCTACGAGCCCGGTTACCCGAGTTCGATTCCCGGTCACGGCCAACACCGATAAAAAATGATCTGAACCGGTCCTCAGCCTCTCCTAGGTCGACTCAGCCTCAAATGAGTACCTGGTGTAGTGTGCAAACATCGCCACTGAGCGTGGTGTTGGTCATCCACCCCCTCGTGTGCCGTGCCGGCCTTCATAGGTGCTCGCTAACAGCACTTGCCCCAACAGTCTGTTAAGGCTATACGGGGGACCTTTGTCTTTGTTGAACTTCTTTCACACCGTAAGCAGCCAACCATGCTAATCGGAGGTACGGGGAAAGGACATCAAACTAAACATAAAAATCAGTTCTAAAAAAATGAGTTTCCAATTTTGATTTAAAAGCGCATAGCTCCAGTGGCTTCCTAACGTCGGAAGGAAGAGCGTTCCAGACGGCCACAGAAACGCATCTGAAAGCGTTTGATGCGGTGACCGTCTTTGTTCGATGGTTAGCCAAAAGCCACTGCGAGGAATATATACCACAGGGTAGATATGGAGTTGGGTCGATGGTATGATGGTAGAAGGTAAATAAAGACACTTCACAGAGAGGGAGAGAGAGAGAGAAACAGACATAGACATAAAACATCCGGGGAAAGTCTTGAGCCTGGACATCGCATTTACTCCACCGCGTCTTAAAGTATTTTATCATAGGGGGAGGGAGGGGGGGTGTCTTAACATTCAAGACAAAGGCAATTCTAGACGAAAGGAAGAAGTAGTGACCTCCATCAGGAAAAGCATTCACTTCCATGGCTGCACTATCCGATGGTGCAACGGACTGACGCGCCCATCCGTTCATCTGGCCGAGCGTTTGAGTGGTGGGCGGGGGGGGAGGTTATGGGGGTGAGGGGGGGGCTATAATTTGTGTTGCCCCACGCCTCGTTTATTTCAAGGCCACCGGGCAAGAAACGGCACACACACGGAGGCGTCTTCTTCCCCAGCGGGGGAATTAATGGGGGGAGCAAGCGACCCGCATTACGGCGGCGGCGGCGGCGGCTGAGACTCCCGATCCTGGATTATCTGCAGGCGGAGGAGCGTCGTTGATAAAGGAGGGCCGGCGCGCTGCTCCGCTCGGCTGGAACGGTAACTTTCATTCTCGCAGAGGGAAAAAAAATATGTAATCAAATCCCATGCACAGTAGTCTACAAGAGGTTGTAAGTGCTACGTTATTAAACTGGGCTCCAACCTTCTTAGCTCGCATTAAGCTCTACTCATATGAATAATGCCCTCTATCTGGACAGAACAGCATCTCCCCAGTCTCAGCAATGTTTATTGTGAGGAGTGGTCCCTGTACTTTGGGATACGTGCCCAGTTCTACTAATGAGGGGTTTGGCTTCGTGCGGCAGGAATTAAACCGGCGTGCCTGGATGGAGCCCACGCGCATGATTAAAATATGACCCTCTCAAAGATCTGCACGGAGGGTTCACGAACGTGCTTGCTGCACTGCTGCTTCCTGTGCGGTGTTTTTTTGCCCTGCAACTTTAAATAATGACAGGATGGAGAAGTATTAACAAAGAGCAAAGCATAGTCGTCGGCTTCAAAACGAAGTCAATGCGATAATAATTAATGAATTGCTGTGCCTGCCATCTACCCCAACACCAGTTGGAATTTCCCTGGAAGTGTCTCTTCCGAGTGGTCAGGAAAACTGAATCGTGCTTAGGTTCTGAGATCTGACGAGATCGAGCGCATTCAAATTACTTGGTGATGCCGCTGCTGCGCTGGTAGTGGCGTACAAGCACAATTAACATGAAAAGACCCTCAACACACTCATCAACATCCACCGTCTTAAAATAACACATTCCTGCGGAAGGAGCTGGTAGGAACGTTGGGTTGCTCGGTCAATGACCAGGATCAACGGCGGCGTGGTGGATTCCGCAAATATGGCCGACTGTGAGGGCGGGCACAAGCCGGCGTGAGTAGGTTAAACGTTGAGTTTTATAAGGCCCCATGGGGTGACCAACCCCTCCCCACCCAACCCCACCCAGCCCCACCCTCCCCACCCAGCCCCTCCCCACCCTCCCCTCTCCACCCAACCCCACCCCTCCCATTTTTGGATGCACGACGGACGGACACAATAATCCCCTGTGGGCTGGTGGAACCAGGTGGTTCTTACCGGTATAACAATACAGTGTGACAATTCAGGCTATGGTCCTTCTTCATAGCACCTCCAGATCGAGTTAGGACAGCACCTCATACCATGGGGACCTCCTGAGACTTACACTTGTAAACATATTTTCTCATGACCAGTTTTTTAAATATACATAAATAGTTAACTAATCGTAGCCATTACCAGACAAATCCCTCAATAATGTAAAGAGTTACTACTCAATGAACTAATTGACATGAGAAGCAAATTAATCAAATGTTGCCGGCACAATGCATTGTGGGAAAATGTGTCCTGGTGAGGACGAACAAAGCGCCATTCAAGGTCATTTGCTCAGAGGCACTAAACTCGAGAACATTCACAGCCAGTCAGAGAGAAAATGTAATAATAATTACAATAAAATGTCACGTAACTTTTATACTTTTTATATAGTGTAGTGCATACAAAAGTACATCTCACAAAGCTGTACAAGGCAACAGCAATTTGACAAAAAAAATCGTGCGCCAAAAGAAACATACTGGCATGAAATACCAAGAAATTTGGTGCTGCTATTGTTAGCTGGTGTCGTGATCGTGACTGTGGCCCCGTACGGAGGTGCGAGACGTGAGCAGATTTTTTGTATTAAAAGGTAAATAATTATTTTTATAATCGAAAACACAAATTAAGCACGGGCACGAAAGTACAACTACTTTATTTCATCAACCCTATGGATGCATTAACATTGTACACTTTTTTACGATTGAGAACCGAAGGGGTGCAAGGCTGAAGCCAAGGTTAAGAAGAAGCACCGTCTCAAACGGAACCCGTCGCCAACTCCAAAGTGAGGGAGGGGAGAGGAGGGGGTCATTATCCGCGGATTTATTTTCATTTCGCCATCGGTGGGGGCTCCCGACAGACATTCAGCAAAGCGCCGCGGATAAATTCCTCCTCGCTCGCCCAGTTACGTGCCATCGTCAGCATCTCGCCCACAGCGCACGAGTTTAACCCCCCCCCATCCCCCTTGTGCCCATTAACTCCTTTCTTGACGTCGGATATCCGTGCAGCGTTTGAACGAAAGTGAATAGGGCCGGTTGGCGTCGACGTTGAGTGCACAGGCCCATGCCAACAATGCTACACCACTGGGGTGGGGCGCTAAGAGCTGCGGCTAGGGTTTGGGTCCGTGTTAGGGTTAGGGCTAGTACTACAGACCGCTTGGGTAGGTAATCTGAACGGGTCAGGGATATGGATACTTTTTTGGTTAGGGCTGGTGTGGTTATGGTTAGGAGTTGAGCTAGTGCTAGGCCCTGGATGGAAGCTTGTTGGGGTTCAAATTATGGTCAGTGTCTGGTTGGCGAGTGTGGTTAAATGTCAGTGGTAGTGTTAACGTGAACATCTCGTTGTCTAGAGTTTGGGTTAAGGGTTGTGTCATGATCTGGTTGGCTAGTGTGGTTTAGGATTGGGATTAGTGTCTGGTTGGTTAGTGTGGTTTGGGTTTATGGTTAGTGTCTGGTTGGTGAGTGTGGTTTAAGATGAGGGTTAGTGTCTGGTGGGTTAGTGTGGTTTAGGGTTAGGGTTAGTGCCTGGTTGGTTAGTGTGGTTTAGGATGAGGGT
>CM025621.2:11840690-11873710 GCA_014621495.2 Entosphenus tridentatus | reverse complement strand
AGGGTTAGTGCCTGGTTGGTGAGTGTGGTTCCGGTTCGTGCAGGGTTCAGCAACCAAAATAACAAGAAACGCCATTTTTCTCGAATACGGTACACAACTCAACATATTGCAAGAGCCGCAATGCACGTCAATACGTACGTACATACATCACGTCACGGAGCACTCCATGAAGAGTCGCACACAGCTTTGTAGCCGTAATTTGCCGATCGCTGGATTGGTGTTAGATGCTGGTTTGACTATATGATTTTAATTCCTTCCATGACCTAATTAGCTAAAAGGGTGCTCCCTTACAAGCCTCTGCCTGTTTCCTCATTGCCAGAATACAATGTATTATTTGTTTGTATTGCTTTTCACTTGTCGTTCTCACGGCTGCGTTATCATCTTACCGACACTGCATATTGCATTGTTCACACTGACCTGCAGCGCTCTGAAGATGTGATTGCCGTGCAGCGCCCCTGTTTATCACGTTAGGAATGCAGGGGGGAGCCTCCCAGGATGTCACGATCCACACCACTTGATCCGAGTGACACAGTGCCCCCCCTGTTTCAGCCGGTCTCAGTAACCTATCCATAGAGCCATCACTCTGTCTCTCTCTATATATATGATAATGAATGAGCGCATGGGTTGCCACGATATCGTGATACGGTACTACAATAGATCATAAGACACAAGCTCCAAGATAATCGCATTGTCCGTTTCGTAAATTATTGTCTCATCGTGATTATTATTACTCTCATTTTCTCTTTCCAAAAATATTTTATTTCCGAATAAAATATTCCTGCACAAACGAGACAATTAAATATCTACTTTTCTAGCTATGTCTACATATAAAGCGTCCCATAAACGTACTTCTTGTAAATGTATTTCCGGAGTAAGACGGCACGGCGATTACAATGCCTGATCATTTTTGTTCTTGTGTTTTTATGATTTGACCGGCGTTGTGTAACAGACTTTACGTGCAATATGAACATTGTACATTGTTACAATGAGAAGACTCGTGCATTCTTATGTCGAGTGGACTGCAGTAGAATCTTGATTTGCTATCACTTGAGGTGCATCGAGGCTCAACGTTACGATTTAAAATGTTGAGTACAATTGCGCGTATTTGGCAATTAAAGTAAAATTATATGGTAATAATCGTCGAATCGTGATATGTTTTAATCGTATTGTATCTTGATCAACTGTTCCACGGCGACACTTATGGCCGAATAACACACAAACGCAGACCCACAAAATCCCCAAACGCACTGGGATAACGATGGCCTGCGTCCCGTGATCCAAAAGAAACCTGGGACTAGATGGACAAACAATTGCTTGCAAACGTCTCCACCGTCATGCACAGGACAGGCCAAATCCCGAAAGCACGGAAGCCAATGCCATCTTCATTCTAAATCCCGAAAAGCTGCAAGAATCGCGCCTCCAGCAACATGCCCAATATCACTCTCGTCCTCCAAGCTGATGGAGCGTGCCGTGCTTGCAAGTAATGCCCACTTAAAATTACATATTGTATTAAACACAATAATGCCTTATTTGACAAATATCTCAGAAAGATATCCAAACGATTGTCTAACGTACGTGCGGTATTCGTAAATACATCAAAGGCCTCCACAGACTGTATGTTGATATTCATAACATTTCAAACACTCAACACCGCAACATTATACATTGCCAATGAGCATTCCTCTTATGACATGCCACATGCAGTTGAATGAAATGCAGTGATGTGTTTTTATCTTGTCAGCAAAGCCTCTGCATGTGCCCAATTGTTTATTTCCCCTTGCTTCAAAGAAAATGCACTACGTAAAAAAATATAATCTTGATCAATGCAATTACTGCATGGTAACTCTGGTTTGAGGAAGTCAAGATCAGTATTCAACAAATATCTGGCAGCTCATGTATGTGTGTGTGTGAGTTACATAACACATCGATACATCAAACGGTGGCTATTAAGGACAAATTGCCGGCACACAACTCACAGGGACCTGATTGGTTTCCTAGCTCATCCACGGTGATGGTAGAAATTCCATTTGTAAGAAAGTAAAGTAATCTTTCGCACAACTATTAGGATTAATGATAGTTTATTATTTTCTCCTGAACATTTTTCACACAGCTGCTTGCCTTCGCCATCAATAAACAGCACAAATAACTCCCAACGATGTGTTCAGAGCTACGCCATAGCCAATACAAGATGGAGGTCCCCCGCATCACCTACCAGAGGTCAAATACAAGTCCAGATACCACGTGCCACTAATATGGACGTACTGGGGATTGAACACAGGTCACAGATAGAGATTGCATTACCACTCTCCTCCACACACACAAAAATAAATACGCACGTACACATACGCTAACACGCAACGACAGAGATACCCCTTACAGCCCGAACACTGTTCGGGAAGTGCCAATCTTTGCACACCGCACCAGGTACTCGTTTAAGGCTGACTCGACCTCGGGGAGGCCCAGGACAGGTTCAGATATTCATAATTGACGCTGGCCGTGAGCGGGAAATCCAACTCGGGTCGTCGGGTTCGTAGTGCGGTGTGCCAACAGCCACTGCGCAACCATTCCATACACTTCGCACACAGTAAAATACACACACGTTGCATAGCACACGCGCACACACACACACACGCGCAGAAGAAAAAAAAACAGGAGAGAGGAGGCGAGCCTTTCGTTACAGAACCAGCCTTGATATATTTTCACACCAAAATATTCTATACCGAGGCTTTATTTGAAAGAGTCTGGAATCATTCATCCTCTTGGGAAAAAACGCACTTTGAGTCAATCCCTCTGCTCCAAAGCCACGGCTCCACCCACACCACCAAAGCAATGAATTAAGACGAGAAAACTGTGTAGGTTCAGCCCTTTGCCCTTCTGTACTCTCTGGTCTACAGCAGGTCAATGTTGTGCTTTAAGAACCCCTTAAGCAGAAGGCAGCTTCCTATACGGCTTCATCGAATTCAAAAAATGGGTCAGGGCAGGCTCTTTGACAGTGGAGACCAAACCCCCGGATAGGAAACACTTTAATGGGCTTCTCTTCTCACCACGACCCCCGCAGAGAAGGAAAATCGCCGGCAACTCAAAGGAGCAGATGCACAGTTTAACGAAACCGGCTGAAACGCAAATCGCCCGGGCGATTTTACGCAATTGCCTTTGTCATGGACACATTTACGAAATCGGACGAACAAGGCACATTCGGTCTCTCTCTCGTGAATGTCGTCCATCCGTCCCCCATGCCCGAACGCCTTGCCTCGAGGTGCTGAAAAGGCTCCAGGCATTGTCGGACATTAATGCCGGAAGACACGTGGTGACAGCGCCCGAGGAACGCGATTGAGAAATCCGCGCAGCACAACCGCGAAAACATTCGTGCGCAGCGTTGCACCACTATCTGAGTAGATAACCACACATTCAATAAACCTTCAGAGCCAGGGTGAACATCCGACTTCAAACGTATTTAATTAATTGAATGAGGTAAAACTGATGGAAAAACACAGCACAAATACAGCATCTGTTAATACTTGGAAATATAAATACAATGAATGAACACTACAGCATCATAACATTATCGTCGATAACATGAAACTCAATAATAGATCCTGGATGGACCAGGCACCTACATTAGTACTGAATCGCTATACAATAGAATAAGCTACTGTGTTAAATAAGGGCACATCGTATAATCACCATACTGTAGCCTAAATGTACAGCACTACACATACCACTGAACTGTGGATGAGATATTTCGTCATCCTTGCTCTCAAGATCGCAATAAGGTTACATGGGTACAAGTCTGGCTCGACTTATTCAATTACAAGTAACATTCACAATAAGGCAAGTGGCAGGCTTCGTTGTTAACTAGGCCTCATATTTATCATAATAATTTAACAGCATTATAAAGGCATTTACAGCATTATAACGGCCATTATAACATTATAACAACATTCCCAGTATTGTAAGAACATAAACGAACTTACAGAGAATGCTTCTTAAAGTCCCACAATGAACAAATGCACCTGTCTTCACTGAGACATTACATGTGCCTCCATTTTGTACTCTGTGTAATGGCTGATACCCTGCCCCCCACCCCCCACACCTGCCGTGAGGCAGAACAATTCGCGAGCGGTAACGTTTATATTTTTTTTGGGGGGGGGGGGGGTGGATTTGTGGGCCCCAAAGCATACACCGCACCACTTTAATCCAATTCACAACTGTGAACGCATTGTATTGGTGGTCTTTCAGATGTTTAGGCCACACGCGTCTCTTGGGATCTGTGGTGGCAAAGAGTACAACAACGTGAGCCCAAACAGGTGCCCACGACACCATGAAAATTATTTCCGTGTCGGGGATCTGTGTCGCCTGATAAAAGCCGTCTCCTTTAACGGAGTTGACAGACATTTCCATCTCCTCGACATTCTGTCTCAGTGGTGTAGTGCGCTGCACTATGAACAGAGCAACATGGGTTTGATTCCAGGCCACAGCTGGACATTAGCGGTGACTGATAACCAATGCTCTCTGGTTCTTTCAGTCAAGTCACGTAGATAGAAAAAAATAGAAAAGAACACGACGTTTTGGTCGCTACGCAAGCGTCCGTCATCAGGTGAGACAGAATGAAAAAAATCAAGATTGATAAACCAATGCTTCAGACTCCTTTCAAATGTCAGATCCCAGACGTGATCCGGAAGGCTCAGAGGTGCGAGTGCAGAGATGCTGGGTTAAAAATAAAATTTCTGCTGCCTGTGATTAATTAAACTGAATTCTCAAGTGTAATGAGCTGATGGACTTAGCTTAAGTCACTGATGAAATCACATATATATCACATGGTTCTGCAGACCAAAGGACGTCGGTATTGGCTGCTGATAAATAATTATAGTGATTTACAGCCCCTTTATATTGAGAGAATATCCCATCTCTGAGTATTTTACTGCTATGCCACCCACATCTTTACAGCAGCGAGTGTGCTGTGTGTGTGAATACTATCTATCACTTGAAGGGATCTCAGAAGTAGTTCTGTGATATCTTCTTTTGCGTGGTTGTTCTCGAGCAGAGGGGATGATGCGTTGCCCTGCGATCATTAAGAATGCATACTTTAATTTTACGCCGATAATCCGGATTTGGAATACATTTGATCGTAAAAAAGGGGCAAAATAAATAATTCCAGACTAGAGGAGAGGTATAATGATAACTCAACCCACTATTCAGCAACCCCCGGTAAAACATTGGTTGATAAAAGAAAAGACACACGCGTGTCTTGGTTTAACCGCACTAATTATACCCTCAAAATTAACTACGGTAATTGGCGTGCGATTGCCCAGTGGCACGTGTGCAAAATATCTCCGTTGATGACGCGCGCAATTACAGACCACGGTGCATTGTGGTCGCTCATTTCAACACGGAGTCAACCGCGATGCCACGCGCGTCTCTGCCTGACCACGGGACAGATACAAACACAACCGCTCAACTGATCCTGAATGTGCCCAGGCAAGAGGGCTGCATGGTTCTGCGATGATATATTTGCATGTGTTTTTTTTTATCTTTGACGATACCAGGGATGAGCCCACGGTTTAATTTATTTTACCAACGCTCAATAAAAAAAATCCACGTATCATATGAGATTAAAATTAGTAAGTGGAGTCCATCCTATTTCTATGGAATCTTCACTTTAAAAAAATATTATATTATTTATCCTTTTTGCAGTAGATTATTTAGTGCCTTTGCATAAATATTTTTTCTTTTAACATATAACTGCGCAGCCCGAGCTATGAATGCTTTGAAAATTGCATTGCCTTTGCACTGTTACGTAGAAATCTGAAATGCCTACCCACATACAGTAAGCCCTCGTTTAACGCGGTAAATGCGTTCCTGAGAAGTGGCGCGTTAAGCGAAAAACTCGTTGAGCGAAAACATTTTCAACCATAAACATTGTAACGATAAAGTTTGGCGAAATACGACGCACTACGCACACCACGCAGTAAGATGGTCGGATTAATAACTGAGGGTACGTCACCACATTACTACTGTATCATTCCATGCACTGTATCACCGTATCGCTCCGCCGTGCAGCTCAAGCAAGTAGTTTGTCGTTCACCGATCAGAACGTGCACCGTATTATGCATAACGGCGCACGTTCCGCGTTATAATTGGCGCATTCCCCATTGTGTGAAAAGTGTCCCCGAATGTAAAAACCGCGTTATAGCGACAAAAAGCCTCGCCTGAACACGCGTTGAGCGAACACTTGCCGCACTTTTTGTTCTGGCCAGGTCGCTTTGTGCGAATGATCATGGCCCAGGACTGCTTCAGATATTATTGCTCGCGCTACTGATGATGTGCATAGTGCAGTGTGTAATCCACGGTGTGAACCACCCTAAACGACGGGTTCCTCGCTTGTCAATTTTTTTAATATAAACACTACACGTGCATGTGTTTTTATTGTTGTTGTTGTAATTTCCCTACGGTGTGCGCACATCCTGATCTTTTCACTTCGCCACCGAGACAACAGCCGCTTTTACCCGCCGCCGCATCTAGTACACCCCAAATCGTGATCGTGCATCGCCGTTGTAAAAGGGGCCCCATTTCGAGCTACGCATTCTGGAACATTTTTATAAAAACGCAATGTCCCCCCCCCCCCCCCATTTTTTTACGTCAATGGCACCGCCGTCATTGCTTAACATGGGTGCGTTCATTTCACGGGGGGGGCGGGATTTATCCAGCTTAGAAGAGCGGCGGCTGCAATTATCGGCGGTGGATGAGCGCGCGCGCGCGGTTGTTGAGGTTGTTGCGTTGAGGCGCCATTCGCCGTAGCGCGTAATGGGGACAATTAGGGAGTTAATTCGCGGCTCGCAAGCGGCGTTGCTCCGCTCGGCGTGCAGACAGACGACGGGGCGCAGTGAACCAAGTAATAGAAGACTTGTCAGTGTCTCCGTCGAGGGAAGAGGTGTGAGACAGGTGCATTGACTAATTGGCCCATTTTAGCGATAAGCGATAAGTGAACGCCTTACCTTTGCAGAACTCTTGTCAGGCTTTTGGCTGCATACACTGACACACATAGATATATGTGCGTGTGTAGTTTGTACTATACTGCTCTTGCCAGCCAATCAAAGACGACGACAACAATCGCGACGTCACCACGGCGCTTGTGGCAGGCTAGGTGCACTTTGGGGCTATCACGTTCAACTGCCGAAGGAAGGGCCTGCCGCTGGCCCCAGGTTGACCGACTGAGATGACTGGCAGATGCACCGACCAGACGAGCTCCTCACTGTGACAGTCGACACAGGACAAAGGTCCCCCGTATTGCCTGAACAGACTGTTGGGGCAAATGCTGTTAGCGAGTAGCACCTACGAAGGCCGGCACGGCACACGAGGGGGGTGGATGAACAGCACCACGCCCGGCCGCCTTTGTCTCTCTCGTGGCGATGTTTACACACCGCACCAGGTACTCATTCGAGGCTGAGTCGACCCAGAACCGGTTCAGGTAATCGTCACTGGTGTTGGTTGTGAGCGGGAACATAGCGCATCGCACTAAGCGCTCCACAACCCCTCCCCACAGTATAATACAAAGACAAAGATCCCCCATATAGCCCATAACAGACTTGTTGGGACAAGTGCTTGGTAGCGAGCACCTATGAAGGCCGGCATAGCACACGAGGGGGTGGGTAGCCAGCACAAAGCCCGGCCGCCTTTGTCTCCCTAGTGGCGATGTTTAAACACCGCACGAGGTACTCATTTGAGGCTGAGTCGACCTAGTCGATGCCCAGGACCGGTTCAGATAATTATCGTCACTGCTGAAGACTGTGATAGGAAATTGAACCCGGCTTGCCATGTACACACACACACTCACACAATAATAATAATAACAGCTGCTGCTGTTCACCACTAAGTGGTTGTCATGTCACCGCAATGCGTAAGGCGTACTTTGGGCATGTGGTGGCCGGGGATGCGGGCTATCCGACCCAGCCCACACATCTTCACCTGCCTGACGAATACACTAATGGGACTCTGCTCAGATCTTTGAAGCGTTCTAAACCAAAATAAACTCGTTTTTTTTCTTACCAGGCAAGGCCCACTGAGCTTTTCCGCTCTTTTTCAGAAGCGACATGGCCACAAATGATGGCTCAACGAGAAGTGGCTTATCACGTGGAAATTTATAGCAGCCAAATACTCGCAACGCGCGTTGATTATAAATGAGGAGGGAAAAACTGGAGGACCCGGAGAAAAATCCACGCGACCACAGTGAAAGGGATAGGAAAACTCCAAATATACAGCAGGCGTCAGGGTGGGGATACAACCCACGACCTCCTGTACACCAGGCGAGGTAGTTAACATCTCCATTCTGTGGCCACTACGGCTTGGTTAAATCCAGAATGGTTATAAAGGGGCAGGGATGCAATAATTCACTCTAGCCCGCACTTTCTTGGAATTGTCACAATTCGGCGATTAAAATGAACGAACCTTTTGCCCGTCCAAGCGAAAAGCAGACCGCGACGTGATATCCATTGCATTAATGCGTGCGCAATTAGTAAGGGCGCTGTGACACAGACTTATTTCATTTAAAGGCTATAATCCCTTGTTCATCATGACGTCCTTTTTACTTTGATGTCTCAATAGCGTGACGGAGATCGCGTGACGTGAGGGTTCTGCCTTTGTTGTGAGGGTTGTAAGTTGACGCCGAGGAGGGGGGAGGAGGCACCTCGGCCCCCCATGTGGAGTGACGTCAGCAGCTAATTATTATGAATTGGGGGGGGGTATCCATTTGGAGGACGTCACCTGCTCATGAATATTAATTAGGGGGAGTGGTCGATGTGGACTGACGTCACGAGCGTTAAGGACAGACCTTCCTGGGTAATTTAAGACTGTATCATTGATACTTTTTTTGGTATAATTTGACCATGTTTTTTGTTTTTTTTATATTCTGCATTACGTCTCGCTGGCCAATTTTTTTTGTGCGCCATTAGCATGCATGTAACCTTGGCATATAATTTTAATGCAATTCTGGGATAAAAATGTACGAAGTATATATGTTTTTAAAGTGCTACGTTTCATCAGCAACGCACATTTAAAAGTGTTGTTTGTTTTCTCACCAATGAAGATTCAGAGTCGTGTCAAGACAGCCCAGGAGATGCAGCCTCGGTAGGGATGTAAAAGTTAACGGCTGTTTGGTTATAGTCTTTGGTTCTTTCGGTAAAGTCACGTAGAAAGGAAATAATAAAATAATAAAAATAAAACAATAAAAATATCACGACGTTTCGATTGCAACACAAGCAATCATCATCAGGTGTGAAACCCACAGAAAGACATTTTTTAAAAAGTGGCGTTTTTTTCTTAACGTCAGCACCACGGACAGCAACTGGCGGTTGTTCAGTGGATGATGGGGAGGGGAGGGGGGAGGAGGGGACGTGGGGGCTGGGAGTTACATCCTCCTTTCATGCACCCCCCCCACCCCCCTTTAAAAATACCGAGTACGTGGAGATCCTTTGTGAAGACAAGTCGTGACTTTGGTTAATTGACCTGGGTCACCGTATCAAGGATGAACTTGATGGTGACGACGACGATGTCACGGTATCATTACTGTGACCGTGCCTCGGGGCCACGTGCCAACGAGTGGTCGTCGTTGATACGATTGAGTGGTAGGGCGGACACGAAATTAACAAACCCAAATTTGGCTCATTCTGGTCACGATGTTCCCACTTAAAGCCACCGAAATGCCATCGTAATGCTGTTGTTCAGCGTGATCATGTCACAATGTGAAGTTAAGGGCGCAGCCCTGCAAATTTCTGACTCACACCACTGCCGGGTGGGTGGGAGGGAAGGTCCTCCTCGTAGAGAGCCGTTTCCACAGGGTAGTTGGCTTCCTCTACTACGCTGGCCACGATTTCTTGCTGACCACGATTTCTTGGACACGTGAGAAAGAGCTTCATGGCTCATCGGATTCCACCAGTCTAAATAAAGATTCTGATTCTGATCTTGAAAGCGGTGGGAATGCCCACACTTTATCCCATCATACCGCGACCTGACGATCGACCTCGGGTGTTGTATCAATGTAGAAGGCCGACAGAGGCAGGGCAGTATGCGGTGAGGGTAGGGTTAAAAATCTTGCCCATTCCGAATGCCATGGCAAGTTTCTACGAAATATTTGGTGCTTCCTCCACATTACTCGATGTAAAGTATTGTACCTGTACAACATCTATATAGATGCCTATTTGTGCCATAACACTATAGAAATGCAAATTATTGTTAATAATAATCAGGAAGTGATCCATTCCTGTATTTAAACGAGGCTCCGTTCCTGCAGGGATGATTATTGGGGCATTTGCCACTGTGCAGCTACCGAGCTTTGGAACGCGTTGCCTTTGCTAATAATACATTCAGAGTCGTTAGATATATTTGAGTCCTGTGTTGAAAACTCACCTATTTAAATTGGCATTCACTTCTCGCCTAGTTATGGCCGTTTACCCTGGTTCTGAGCGAGTGGGTGGGTGAGTTGGTGAGTGAGCGAGTGAGTGGGTGAGTGAGTAGGTCAGTGTGTGGGTGAGTGAGTGGTTAAACTTACATTTACCCCCCCCCCCCCCTTCGTTCTGACCGTTCACCCTGCAGGTTCAGTTTATTTCCTACTTTCCATACGCAGCGGTGGCGCATTTGGATCTACGGAAGAAATGTGTCCCTTAACAAATGTAAATAATAATCATTTTTGTTGTTGTTGTTTTTAACTCTCACGCCATGGGATTGAAACCGAAGCCGGCCATCTCTGTATTTGCGAGTCCAGTGTGGTGCCCACCACGATGAGACCACGTGGCTTCGTCAGTGTGCACTGTTCCTATCATCACTGTTACATTGCTTTTATGGCTTTTTTTTTGGTGATTTCGAAAAGTTGTTTGATTTGGCCATGTTTGTTTGTTGTAGTACGGAGTTAGACTGATGGCTTTAATCTAAGTTGTCTTGTGGTTGTTCTTGTTGTTGTTGTTTGACTTGCATCTCACTGGAATTTTTGCACACAGCGTTGGTGTACGGTGCTTTTTTTGGAAGATTTTGCTGTTTTTTCCTGGATTTTTCTGTTTGTGCTTAGTCACATATTCACTTTAAGATGTTTTCTTGTTCATGTTTTTGTTTGTTCCGGTTGCACCCGATTCAAGAGCCGAATGGCTCACAGGGCTATACCAAATAAATAAAACTGAAACTGAAAACTGAAGCACGCCCGTACAACGGATGATGATCTCATTCCGGTCAAGATGTTCCCGGACCAAAAAAAGGTTGCCACTTACATTTCACTGAGATAATGCATCGCAATGTTTCCCAGTGTGAGCGTCAATGTGTCCGTGTATTTTGATAGATACATACACGGTATTTATCAATCTTGGTGTGACGTCCGTCACTGCCATGGAAACGGCCTATAAGTAAACACTTACGGCGCAAGTTGATATGAGTGGCCCGATTTAAGTTGCAGTTCCACTGCGTAACTTGATGTTCTTTTTAAAGTCAATATTTTGACTGTCAAATACACATTTATTTGGCACGGCTGATTTTCCAATTTGAGTGTGGAGATTATAAATTAGTTGAGAGTCAATCACTATTATGACACTCGCTGCTTTAGGCAGCGGTCTGGTATGAGCAACAAATCTGTGCTTAATGCAATCACAATGACAAAGATGCTCCGTGTAGCCTTAACAGACAGTTAGGGCAAGTGCTGTTATCGAGCAGCACCTATGAAGGCCGACACGGGGGGTGTGGACAACACCTCGCCCGGCCGCAATTTGTCTCCCTGGGTTGCTGACGTTAACACATCGCAGCAGGTACCTTGTTGATGAGGCTGAGTCAATCGAGGGTTAGGCCCAGGTCTGATTCAGACACTGGTGTTAGCCGTGGCTGGGGCATTGAATTCAGGTGGCCACGTTCGGAGCAACAGAGCGGGAACCCCTGTGCCAGAGACCTCCGGGGCAACCAAATGGCTTCTGGTTGGCCGAACGGTCACGTTAAAAGGTCGCACTCGTTACACGCAAAGTGCTCGCCACAAATGCACCACACTCGTTATGCTGATCTCGTCATGGAGTGTTCACCATCGTCACGTGAACTCCGGTCATCCTCGCAGCGGCGGCTTAAGGTTGGCCATCGAACAAAGACGACCACCGCATCGCGAGCTTTCAGATGCGCTTCTGCGGCCGTCTGGAACGCTCTTCCTTCCGAAATTAGAAAGCCAATGGAGCTATGCAATTTTAAATTTAAATTTAAAACTCGTTTCTTGAGTACTGCTTTTTTGTATTTAGTTTGTTGTAATTCCCCCCACACCTCACAGTTGGCTACGTACGGTGCAAAATCAGTTCAACATACATACATTTACAATAAATAGGCCGAAGTAATTTCCTGATCATACGAGAATTGAGGCATTGGTGGTCACCCACTTGCTTACAGCACTAAGCCAGTGGTGGAAATTCCGCATTCCTATGGCAGAGGTGAGTCCATCGATCAGACAACCCACTTATGACTTCCCCACAAAGTGGTACTTTTTTTTATCTCCCCCCCTTCCCCCTGGAGGGCTGGTGGACTGAGTCAACTCCTAACCAGCATTTTGGACTCGCAACCCTACCGACCGCTGAGACGCCTGAAACGGTTGACGCGTTGACGAAGCGTGGTGACAGCCGATGCGCACGCGAGCACACACGCAGCAGAATGTGTTTTCAACCGGCCGGGAGCCCCCCGAGACGTGTGTCTGTGCGCCCGGCGTCCTTTCTCGAAGACGTCGGTGACCATGGCCTATCGGCCATTTAGCTCCGTCAATATTTATTGAAGAACTTTGCATCGCACACTCCCATTGTGCCAATCGCTCATGCGACCCTCTTCGCCGAATTCTTGTTGTACCTAGGCATTTGCCAGTCAAAGCACGGTTATATTCAGAGTTGTTTGCTCATTACAAGTCCACGACATCTAAATAGCCTTTCTCGAATGTTGTTTCATTTAATTTTTTGTACCTGCTGTCCGTAATTGGTGTTGCTTAACGTCCCTTTTCGAAAATTGTCTCGAGGGATGCGAGCAATAAAAGTAATATACACCAATATCATAAAGAAAAAGCGGAACTTTTAGAAAATCTAAAGTTTAGAAGAAGAATAAAAAACATCCTATCAACGCATGAACTAAATAAATAAACATACATTTTGTGTTATAATACGCATCAAATAACGTAAAAAATGTATATCCCTCCCGTGACATGTTATGGCATGCCACGCCACGGGCTGGGAGAGCTGGTTGTGTGTAATTGGATCCAGGGAAATCATTTAGCGCGGATTCTTGACCCAAGCCAAAGCCGATAAGAGTCGCTGTAATGACCTGGAGATTGCTAGGAGGGCAGTGACCTCGAGGTTGATAACCCCCCCCCCCCACCGTTGGTTCGATGATTATCTGCCCATTTCCATTTCGCTTCGGGCCGTCACGCTACCCGAGACACGGCGGTAATAAAGTAACTTCCCCCTTCCCGCTCACGGAAACAAGGCCGGCGTGCATTATTACGGTTAAAAAAAAAGTGATTCATGGCTTCGTGAGAAATTGCATTGGCACCTTGTTGCTTGCAACCAACCTCTCCTACCTCCCCAACTCCCACACCCTGACAGAAGCCTGACATCAGGCGTTCTGCTCCAAACCCACTGGAGCGAGTCCGCCGACGTGCAGGATGTAAGGGCGCCCACATTGGCGAAATGTTAACTCCCTCGCCTGGTATGCAACAGCAGGTCGTGGGTTCGATTCCGGCCCTGACGCCTGCTGGTTATTTGTAGTTTGCGTGTCTCTCTCCTCGTGGTTCGCGTGGTTTTTTTTTTCTCCGGCTCCTCCCTCTACATTGAGAAACACCCGTTTGGTGTATTTGGCTGCTATAAATGTGCACGTGATAAACCACTTCGTTGAGCTATCGTTTGTGATAGCCAGGTCGTTTATGAAAAAGAGCTCCATACAGCTCAAGTGGGACCTTAGCTGGTCAAATTTAAAACAGTTTCGTTCCAAGTAAGGTTGTGGGAAGCAGCTGCTCGCTTACTGTCTCCTTGTCGCGCATGCCCTGGGAGTTATTCGACATTGACTGCACCACACCGTGTGGGGCGGTGAAAGGGTGGGGAGCGTAGTACAGTACAACAATGGATTTTACTGCGCAGCCCTCTGCTGTTGACGCAGCAGCTCAATGTGTGGTGGTCCCCCATCCAAACACGAGCCAGGATAACGCCTGCTTAGCTTCCGTGGTGATACAATGAGATTGCGCTCATTTTGGGTTATTAAACAGGGTGGCCCAAAAAGTCAGGGGACGTAGGGTTATTTCATTAATTTCAACACTGGCATTAACGCATTTTTATTGTTTATTCTTGAAGTTTATATTCTGTCGATTGCCATTATTATTTTTCCTTTTAGTTTTCAGATGACATTTAAAAATGGAAAGAAAATTAAGTAAAGACGAACGAGGTCAATGCGTTTTTATGCAAGCTAACGGAGGCAGCTGTCATCTGTTTTTTTAAAGTCCTAAATTAATCAAAACAAATCATGCATGCATTAATGATAAAAGTGGAAGTCAGTTTGCACATTTGTTAAAATAAATTTAATAACCCTGGTGTGATTTGTTCAACATAAATGCAATAACCCAACGTGTCCTGACTTTTGAGCCACCCTGTACGGCCAGACGCCTTCTCAGTGGTGTACAGCATACAATCATTTCCCACAACTAGAGCCGTCCCTACGGTGCAGGCGAATCGGGGCGACCGCCCCAGGCCCCTCGCTTTGGGGATCCCCGCGTTTCGCCGTCACAGTGTCGGATACAATAGTTCTGCTTTAGTGTGACGGCGTTGGTGGACTTAAGCACCGCATCCGCATGTATTTCTGATGAGCGGCGCCTCATTCGCCAGGCAGTGAAGTCCCACCGCTACGTTTAGAAAAGAAAAACGTTCAGCAGGGCTCCTTTGTCGGGTTGGGGATACACGAAGAGTGCAATAGACTCGGTTCATTTCCCTTGACTCCGAGACTGTGCATCATTACTCCTGCTGGCTGCTGCTTACAGCGATCTGCCTTTACAACAACAACAACAGACAACCGAAAGGCCATGGTCACCGACGTCTTCGAGAAAGGACGCGGGGCGCACAGACAAAAGTCTCGGGGGGCTCCCGGCCGGTTGAAAACACATTCTGCTGCGTGTGTGCTCGCGTGCGCATGGGCTGTCACCACGCTTCGTCAACGCGTCAACAGTTTCAAGCGTCTCAGCGGTCGGTAGGGTTGCGAGTCCAAAATGCTGGTTAGGAGTTGACTCAGTCCACCAGCCCTCCATGGGGGGGGGGGAGGAGGGGGGATAAAAAAGTACCACTTTGTGGGGAAGTCATAACAACAAAAGTCAGCACACAACTATCAACTTGTCAAATTAACGGCCAAACGAGTATAATGATAAAATAAATACGTTAAAAGCATTTTTCTTTACGAAAGTGGGAAGCCTGCACTTTCATACAATAAACCAAACATAAAACTAGAAAACATCAGCTCCGGCACAAAAAAAACATTTGAGTCTAAAATTCCCATTAGACCTTCTCCACCGTGCGACTCATCATTCTCATTCACATGGGCGTGCCAACGACTGTTTGACAAACACATACAAAATAATACAGAGATTTACCGGGGAACAAACAACACAAAGTCACGACATTTCCCTCTGCAATCAAGTTGCGCTCTTGCCACGGCATGTCTGTGTGCCGGCCGGGAGAGGCAAGGAACCCCCCCTCCCCCCTCGCCTTTATTGCAAACTCGGGTGGCCCAGGGGCCAGATGGGGGGGGGGGGGGGGGGGGGGGGGGGGGCCGGGGCCGGGCGGGGGGCATTAACCCCCCCCCCGCCCACCTTAATATATAATAGATTCTCCGCCGAAGTTCAGAGATCCTACGAGTCTCTCCCCCCCCCCCACCACGACGAGATGGGCTTCGTGTGCCCGCCATCGTTGGCATCAGTCTCGAGACCACATCCCATTCCCCCTTTCACGGCACCAACCAAAGTCGCACTCCGACCGCTCGCTCGCTCGCTCGCCGCGTGCGCGCTGTTATCCAGACAGCGCAATGTTCACGTCTCGTTGGAAACATTAGCAACGTGTTCCTCTCTCTCTCTGTCTCTGTCTCTCAGTGGAAGATGGCAATATTCGGTGAGGAATCGCGACCGATGACGCCATCAATACGGCGACTGAACATCGTTCAACGATCTCCCGGTCTTCAGAATCATCGAATATTTTTTTTCTATCCTGGAGAAATCCGATGAGCTGTGAAGCTTTTTTTCCACAGATGTCCAGTAGGGCCACGGGGTCACCGGGGGGGGCAACAACTCAAGTGCAATTCCACGCGTGCAACACAACACCTCTCCACGTCTTGTGTTTTTGTACGCAATATTTGGCCCTTGCTCTGTAACTTTGGCTTTTTTTCCAGTGTCCTGCAATGCTTCTCATTCATATGTCGTAGCAGGCGACGCGCGCTGCATCGGAGCGATGACTTCGGCTCGTGGTGTGCGGGAGCTCGATGGATTGTCGCATCGCCCTCGTCCAACGGTGAATAGATGGAGCCTTAGCGCGATGATGTTTTATCAATTACAGCGAGCGCTACCAATCGATTGCGTAACAATCTTCACGCGAATCAACACGCCTTCTGCGTCACGTGGGACGTGTGTGCCGATCATGAGGCAGAGGCAGCGTGTTGACGACGCCGCGTGAACTTTAAGGGAGCAAATCGGGAAACGTGGAAAATCGCGGTGGGTCATGAGGAATGTAGTTTGGGAAAGTGCGGCTTTGATAATAATAGCTTTGATATAGGACAATGCATTCTCTTCTATGTATCTGCCTCAAATAAACACAAGTTGGGGGGAGGGGAGGTTTCCGTGATATTCGGGCACGAGTCGAGTCCACATTTATCTGCTCTTTGATCGGTGCATCACGCGGTGTTCGAGAGAACCGCACTTGCACGCACTCAAGGAGATTTCGTGGAGCGACAACGACTGCTCTTCTGAGGCCTCTTCAAGTGCCTTGTTTGTATCCACCCACTCGGAGAACTGCGCTTATTTTCCAACATGCCATGATACGAAGAGGACGTGTTCAGTGCGTGGCAGTTAAACTACATTCGTTTAAATTTTCAGGTGCATGTATGTTGAACTTCTTTCGCACCGTACGTAGCCAACCATGCTAATCGCAGGTGCGGGGGAAGGACAACAAACTAAACACAAAACGCGATTCTCGAGAAATTTGTTTTTAATTTAGATTTTAAAGTGCATGGCCCCAGTGGCTTCCCGTATCTGGAATGCAGCCAAATGAAGTGAAATCGCAATTTTAATGTCGCGTTTTGTGTGTGTGTGTAGTCATTGGTAACTTGGTAGAAACCATCACCTCGCTCCATATGAGAATTCGGTTTAATGGCGAGTGTTTGAAGCACTGATGTGGACCAAGGATCTCTGCTCTGCTGTTGTTAACGCAGTGTGGAGGCTGCATGGAATAAAATTACAATCTATGAAAAGGGCTTTTCTTTATTTTGCGTGTATTTATTCATTCGTTCGTGACTGAGCAGGAATAATAAGGCAGTTGCCCTCGAGAAACCTGGGTTTCATCTCAGTCGGGAGGCCAGGATTATAACCCCAGCCACAAAAGTTGCGCGGCTCTGAACAAAGGCGTAACCTTTGTCCTCCGAGCTGCCCGGCCGCTGCAACAAAAGCCACATCCGGCTCTCTTCTCGGGCCGTGAACCTTCCAGCCCTTCGCCATCCCACCGCTGGATGAAGCTCACGTCGGTCCGGTGCACATCCTCGCGGGGTTGATGCAGCTCGCCGGCACGCTTTTGGCACAGCCACATTTGACGGGTGGTTGACGCGGACCGATGGATAGGGTTGCGCAATTCTAGCTTTCATTCACTTCCAGATCTCGTCGCGCGCATTTGTCGAGCAAGAGTCTTCATCGCGTTCTATCCACTGCCGGACGAAGGCCTGTCCAAGTCGCCGCTGACACTCGTTGTCTTGCGATACGACAGCATTGCCCGTGGGCGGATCTCACCGCTCTAGCGGCAGTCATCTTCTTCGACGCGTCCCACCCTTTAGTGCACCGTGCGTACGTAGCCATCCATGCTGATCGGAGCGTGCGCGGGTAAGCAGTCAGTCTTCAACATTTGCCATCTTGCCCCTCGAGCGAGGGTGCCATGCCCCAAGCGGGCCCTTCCAGCTTGTTAACGGCCACTAGAATGTCTCCGGCGTGCCGCGGCTTCTCAGATGCACGCCTTCTTCTGCCCGCGGTTCAGTGCAATTCCCAGCGCGAGGTCTCTCCGCGCTTTTTCGCGCACCCTTTTGCTATCTTTTGTTCCACCTTATTTGATCGATGCGTCACGGCGGACTGAAATGCGCTGATTTAAAATCTCCGGCACGAGGAACATTGTGGGGGGGTTGTTGCATTTCAAGATCAAATTCAGTTTCTTTTTTTTCAAAAGCACTCCCCCTGATGTAGTAATACAAAGCTCTCCGAAAACCAAGGTCTAAATAAAACCAATACTCAGCATCCTTGTTGAGTTATACCTCGACTGTTGCACCCCCCCCCCCCCCACCCCCCCCCACTCACCAATCTGCATTGACCAGCATGGCCAGGTGTGGCTCCGGCGACCCCCCACAACCAAGGTGACATTAAAGAGACCTTCATCCAACAGTGGATCGACAAGGCGTCATTGAAGTTTAACTTGACAATCCCGGGTTCTAAATGCGCAGCATGAGCCACAGACGAATATAGAGGCAGGACATTACTGTGGCGGCCGGCCCCCACCCCGTGCCGGATTATCCTCGTAACAAAAGTAGCTACAAATGCTACGGGCCCCGCACTTTCAAGGGCCCCGCATTAAATGCTTTCAAACTATCAATTCCGGCTCAGTGACTCTGCACTTGCTCTATTACTATACTACTATACCGCCTTCAACTTTTACGAACGACTGGGTGTTTAAGGTTAGCGATCTGTCGTATTATCTGGCCGTATAGCTAATGGAAAAAAAAACAATTACTTTACTATGCAAGTGAAACATTTTGCGTTTTCATATTTACGTGTTTTTTTATTTCAATTTAGGGCCCCTTTATAACATATGCTTACAGGCCCCAGCACTAGCTTCATCCGGCACGTACGGACTGCATTTGCGGCGAGATAAAAGTTGACAGTTTCATTAGGGCGGCATGCAAGTGAGGGTGCAGGCAACGTGAATCAGTGTGTGCCGAGTTTCCCCACGAGCCTGCCCGGCTTCGCTTCAGCTGCTGTAGATGTGTAACTAATATGTTGGATTTCTTTCGCGCCGTACGTCAGGCAGCCGTGCTAATCGAAGGTGCGGGATATGGACACGGCGCGCACGCGTCTCAAGCCCTGGGACAGCTTTCAGAGGGTTCCGGTTTTTGTTGTTGACACGGTTTCATTGTGCCACGTTTTGAGCAGCTGTTGTTTGTCGTTCACACGTGACCACGACATCGTGGCCGCGTCTCGCGGTGGCTAGGAGATGTTTACTCCCTCGCCTGGTATGCAGGAGGTCGTGGGTTCGATCCCGAGCCTGACGCCTGCTGTATATTTGGAGTCTGCGTGTCTCTTTCTCTCTCATCATTATCACGGTGGTTAGGAGATGTTAACTCTCTCGCTTGGTATGTAAGGAGGTCGTGGTGGGTCCGATCACGACCCTGACGCCCGCTGTATATTCGGAGTTGAGTTTGCATGCTTCTATCTCCGCGTGGTCGCGTGGATTTTTCCCAGGGTCCTCCGGTCTTTTTCCCGCCACTTTTAGAAACGACAGCACGCATTTAGAGTATTTGTGCTGCTAGAAATTTCCACTTGAAAAGCCACTTCCTTGAGATATTATTTGTGGCCAGGTCGCTTATAAAAAATATATAGCTAGAGTATTTCGTTCAGTGGGCCTTTCTTGGTAAAATAACACGAGTTTAGTTAAATGAAATTGAGAGCGATAGCATCAGCAGCAGCAGTAGTCATAGTCAATTCACTTTTGGACCAAAGGTTTCCATGATTTGCCACCACTATCTCCCACAATCCTGCGATCTACGTCACGAGATGGAAAAAATAAAAATCAATGGTGTTGAAACGGGGCACCTTTTACGTTGGCGGAAGTACAAAGAAAGTAAAAGTGGGTTTGTCGCCCACGTCAATTCTCAAATGAACGGTGGGGAAATCTGCACAGCTCCCCTTTAGAGCCCTGAGTGAGTGCTGTAAATGTCATGCTCCTGTGCAAGGGTGGAATTGTTCTTTACGCCCGACTATTGACTTCGCCGCAAATGTCCTCACAAAATGGTACTTTGTAGCTCGTGAAATACGATCTTTCTTTGCCTGCACGTTAAATGAGGCCTCTTTTGCGGGGAATGATTTAGCTGTCGATTGAGTTCTGCATGAGCAAGTCTGTAAACAGGCCATCCTACAGACAGGGTGAACCTTTTTAAAACTACAACCCTTAGTGATCTCTCCTTCATTCGTCAACTGTCCTACATGAGGGAGCTGTACTCCATTAATGAACTATACTACATCAGTGAACTCTCCTGTATGAGTGAAATGTCATGCATTAGTGATCTGTCCTTCCTTAGTGATTTTGTCCTGCATTAGTAAACTGCCCTTCATTAGTGAATTGTACTGCATTAGTGAACTGCACTTGTGAATCGATAAAAAAATAAGATCCGTACGTCTTTTACATTTTTGTTAAATAAATGCATTTAGGATGCAGTGACTGAGTTTCATGTAGAAATTGGCGACACGTGACTGATTCTACCCAATTCTGCCTTGCAGTATAACAATTTCCCACAGTGCCATGGTAACATTTTTGGTCGTGGTGGGGTTATTCTGTTTGTCTACGTCGCCCGGTGCTTGTGGGTCCACGACGGTCTTCCAGGTGGTCCGCAGTGGCTGTGATGCAAATGCACAGGTTGATCCGGACAATGATGGCAACGTGGATCATATATGCCGTTTGTTTCCGGACATTCATATTTTACATATGATCATTAAATTAGCAGTTAAGTTCGGTGAGCTACCATGGTTACACTATCCTCACCCTAAAATCTAAATGTCCCCCCCCCCCCCTAATAAAAAAAACCGTATAGCTGCGTTTACAAATATGTATTTCTATTAATATGAATACTTTAGTATGACTGGTATTTAGAGAGAGAAGTGAATGCGTTTTGTCTCCAGAGGTTGGGGGCTGAGTGGTCCGCGGGCCTCAAAAAAGTTTGAGAAACCACAGAGCAAAGATCACGGGATCACACGTAGTCCACGATTGCCCCAGGTGCCTGCACCTTCCAATTAGAATCTGCCCTCATTCAACGCTTGGCGGAGGCAATTACATAAGTCGATGCTGCGTTAATGGGGATTGCTTCACAGACTGGCGAATTTGAAGTTTTTCATAATCTCAACAAATCTCAGTTCTTTCGCTCTGTTTGCATGTGGAAGTTGCTTTTTTTACATTAGCAAATTAAAAGATGTACTCTCCCACACAATCTGGTTTAGAAAAAAATAATATTTAATTTTCCCACTGTTCCCCAATGATATAATTAGCAGTTTAGTAACAGCTCATTACACTGTATAGGACACCTGAGGCCACATCAAGGCCTCATTAGCCTCAGCCAGTTCGTTTCATCTGAAGATATCCCGTGAAATTATATCCTGTCAGAGGGATTCAATGCTGCCGCTGTGCAATGGAAAGCACCCTGGACTTCCAATGCAGAAGTCCGCAAGTTCAGTCTCCCAGCCTGGCAAGTTGAAAACAACGGGTGCAAATTTCTTAAATACGACCCTCCATCACCTTCTTCAATCTTCCCAGCAGCATGAGCGGGGTTACGCCACAGCTCGTCGGTCGGCAGGGTACGTGTGGTGGTGTAAAATGTGGGCACTTCCAATGTGTCCAATCGGCGTGGAAAGAGTGGGACCATAATTGCCGTCTTGAGGGGGCCCTCTTAAGCCCCCTCCATCGGAGGCCCCTCCGCTAGCGGTGGCACTGGAAAGCAATCGGAGGGAGCTGCTTCCTCGCTCCCGTAGCGAATTCTGTCAAATCTGCACCGGCGCGCACGCGATGAGACAATCCCACCCTGCAAACCTGTCCCGTCGTCACTCTTACGGTGCGGCCGTGGAATTCTCCCCGCCGTAGTTTTGGCTGATCACGTGACCTCGGTGGATTTCCAGGAGGAACCAACCGACGTTCGGCAACCATCAAAATAGCTCAGAGGGGGCCCTCCCCCCCCCTCACCATCCCCCCGCTCGGGCAAATTATGGCAGCTGTCATCACGTGTCCACGGTTACATTTTTACTTGAAAGAATTACAGCGATTGCTGGAAGCCTTAATTGCCTTATTCCATTCGCAGCTAACACGGCAAGGAGGGGGGTATTTATTTATATATTTAATCCATTATGAGCTGGCTGGGGTGGCTTAGGGGTCAGAGCACTGGGATGGTCGAAACTGAATGGGATCCTGGGTTCCACATCTGTCTTTTAACTGCCCACGATTAAACCGGGTTCTTCAACAATTAAAATTGAACATCTAACAATGTTTTAACAAACGTAGCAGCATTACTTATTGTAATGATAAAATAAATATATACCTTGTCGAGATCCGTCAGTTACCTTCGCTACAACGCGACTTTCCGATATCGCTATGATAGGCTCAGTGACGTTGAATAACAGGGTATTATCGTGGAGGTTTAAATAAAGCACTCGTGTGTGTAGTAGTAGTAGTAGTCGAAGTAGTAGCAGTGTAATAAAGCCATCGAGCTGTACTTTTTCCCATTTTTATCCATTCCATCAAACTTTAAAATAACCAGGCCCTTGAGATGTTTCTGGGCGTCTGAGATTTTTTTTTCCGTGAGAGAGTGGAGCAGTGACCTCACCGCGTCTGCCTCGCAAAGTTGTCCTCGAACGGCCTCGTACTCCCCCACCACCACCACCACCACCACCCCTCCCCAACTCCTCCTGGTGTAAAATGAGCTTGCCTCCATCGTAGAGCCATTCATAACGTGTCCGCTGCCGAATTTTCCACCGAGTATATCTTCATGCAAACGCACTCAGTATTTATTGAGTAATTATACGATGTTCATTATTTTTTCTTTCTTTCATCGTTTCGAGAAGAAGAAAAAAATCCGCCGAAGCGATCAACGGTGCCGTGAAAGCAGAAACGACGACAAATTTACGCACGAGGCAACGTTAATTAAATGCACAGCGTCTAATTGTCACCCGTGAAATTAAGAGCGATTGCACCTTTCATTTAGAACATTGCCCGTACTGTTTATCCATTTTGCTCCGGATGTCACTGTGCACCCATGTGATCCAATTCTTTTTTTTTAAGGCTCGCATCAGGGTTAGAGGCTGCGAGGAAACGTAGACAAGCGGGAAGGCAGCCACGTGATGAGCCGGTGCTAAAACATTGCCCAAGCTTTGCGGCCCTCTGTATATTCATCTGTTTTTCGGCCAATTCATGTTTACGTGTGGCAGGAAACTGGAGTATTCGGAAAAAAGAAAACAACTTCGCGCGCGTGAGGGGGAAACACTCGATCCCATACAGACGGAACCGCCGGGGGTATGGCACCTTCTCGACGGCCACGGAAACGGAGATTTACAATATTGGCGCGATCCACCGACCCTCGCTGCTGCCTCCACAGTGTCAGGTTACAGGCAGCCACGTGCACAGCCACAACCGTCCGGTTAAGTGCATTTGTTCTTGTCAGATCTCAGAAGCTACGACTGTGTGGAGTCTGGTTTAGTACTTGGACGGGTGACAAACCTTGCCAGGTGTTCCAGGTAATGAGCCAATGGGGCTGCGAAGTGTAGTTTGTTGTCCCCCCCCCACCCCCCCGCACGGTTGGCTACGTACGGTGCGAAGGAAGTTCAACATACATACATGGCAGTGCTGATTGTCCACCCCTCTCAAGCGAGGTGGGTTGCCTCCTGGCACTGCAGTTTCCTTCTTGCACGGGTTCACTCACTCGTAGAGTTGGTCCAGCAGCCCGGCGCAGCCGCCCTCCTGAGAACGAGGTTGGGTTCTTGTGTTGTGAATAATAAACATTGTATTATTATTATTGTTCTTTATTTCATTTAATAATCCCCTTTCTGATTCTTGTGACACAATCTGAAATGAAAATTCTAAAAAGACACGCGCATATACACACAATTCGCAGAATTGTAATTCCAGTTTTTCTCTGGATGTTTATTTAGTTTTTCTTATTGTGGCTTTATTTATTATTGTGACTCTTATTATTGGGGAATATCCTTGAATATGTCTCGGCAACAATAACGTATTTCATAGCCAGGGATACTTAGGTAATGTTTTCCATGTAATCTATATTCATTTCCACCAATATTGCCATCGCTATTTCTAAACAATTCTCCCACAAACTCGGTATGCGTTGCATTGTGCTGCATAGCCTTGATAGAGGTTAATCATGAAAATGTGTGTTTTTTGTCTACTATGGTAATTAGTATGCGGCATTATATTTTATTGTTCGTGATGTACGATGTGGGAGTCAGACATTAATCAACAATAACATGATGCATTTATCACCTTTGCAAGAAGTTTAGCGAGAATGATGATGGTGTTCATGATGGCCTCCGTATTTCATCGTCATCATCACCATCCATCTTTCGCTATTATTATTTACATCATCACATCCATTTTCAGAATCATCATCTGGGTCAATCTGACTGAATTGTTACAGACATCATTAAATAGGCTTTGTTCGTTAAGTCATTGATAGCAACAACATTTGCAACCATCATCATCAGCAGCAGCATCACGATCATCATCATTATTCGCATCTTCATCATCAGCGATTATTAATTTTTGCATCATCAAATATCATCATTTATATTGGCTTCATTATCAGCATCAACAAAACTGTCATCATATCCCAGTATATTTTAGCGTCATCATCATCAGCAGCAGCGTCACATGCCGCAGCAGCAGTGTCATCACCAACATCATTGTCTGTTCGAATTTCCACCCCGTCGCACATCCCCTCCACTTGCCGTCATCTCCATGGCAATCCATCATCATCGCCGCTCACATTTCCCCCCGCCGAACGGCGCACCCTGCGAGCGAGCACATCTCATTCAACATCATTTTACACCGGGAGACAGTTTAATTAATTCACTCTTCGGCACAGAAGTGCAATTAATGTTCGGTTCAAGGTTAATTCATTATTCATGTTTGTTCCCACGTAATTAATGTTGCCTACTACAAAGTTTCCGTTTCTCCGGCACGTTGTCGTTTGTGCCGGGTCGTGGTGGGATGGGAAGGCCCTTTGTCTCTGTCTCCTCTCTCTCTCTCTCTTGATGCCCTCCGCCGCCACCAGGAGCCCCGGCGCATTTGGCACGCGGGTTTAACCGTTAATCTCACGAGTCACTCTTATTCCACGATTTTGCTGCCGTAATTGAATTCGCCTCCTTGTTAATAATGATTGGGTTTCTTACAGCAATGTACGTTTCGTTCCCTTGTCACGCCGTTTTGGCCATGAGCTAAAAGTGAACTTTTTAAAATATATGTTAAATGTATATATATTGTGCCCTGAATTCAGTTCGGGCGCCACGGTGGCAAGATGTTAACTACCTCGCCTGGTATACAGAAGGTCGTGGTTTTGATCCCGATCCTGACACCTGTATATTTGGAGTTTGCGTGTGGTCGCGTGGATTTTTCTCCGGGTCTGCCGATTTTTCCCTGCACATTTAGAATCAACATCACGCGTTTAGAGTCTTTGGCTGCTTCATAATTTCCACGTCATGAGCCACGTCGTTGAGCTCTCATTTGTGGCCAGGTCGCTTCTGAAAAATAGTTACACAGCTCAGTGGACCTGACCTGGTAACATAACAAAAATAGTTTAGTTTTTAATAGTTTACATTTATTTTTTTCAGATCGTGCAGCCCCTTTTTATTCCTCTTCGTATGGCCAATGTTGTTGAAGAGCCACCGCTACACTGGCGTGGTTGAGACAGATATAATTGCTTCAAGAGGAGCGGAGCAGATTTGATTTGACGCCTCCCGCGGTGAAATTTATGACGAGGAAGAAACATGTTTGGCGACAAACTTTTGCAGTCACCCCAAATGTATGGCCTCGTGTAGCGTGCGCAGTGGTGACACACGCGGTGTGACACGTTCGAGAAAAGTTTGCCGCAGTGACGAGACAAGCAAAGGGAAAGAAAAGCTTTTACGAAGCATTTCCGTCCTTCAAATTAAGTTTAACCAGAAGCTGACTTGCCAACAATTGTCAACTTTAAAAGAACAGAAATCCATACTTTGCAGCGGTGCAATTCTGTCAACAAGCTCTCATAATTGCGCTTCCGTGCCAAATTTGCAGGCTCGCAGGAGGAAGAGGCCTGGGAATAATTTTGTAGTCGGAGTCTGCGGTGGGAGGGTGGCCAGGAAGACGAATCCAGAAGTTACAACATACAGCATTTCGCTTCTGTCTCAATGTAGGGATGGAGGACAGAGAGCCCGCTTGCCCTCAATGTTTTTTCACACCAATTGACCTTTGGTACTCACACCATCCTTCGTGTCGACTTAACACGACGCAGTTTTTTTTTTTTACAATGGTATAATGTTAATGTTGGATTTATATCGGCTATAGATGGCAACCTGCCAACCGTAGCTCCGTCATACTACCCGCAACTCTGAACTCATGCCAACGTGGAAAAGCCGACACACGAAAAGCAATCTCCACCTCTGCCGGGCAGAGGAAACTTTAATTCGGCACCTCATGTCAATGCAACCTTTTCACTCGGCGGTTATGCCGCCATAATCCCAGTCGAGCCACTTTACGTAAGCCGGCATACATTTCGCTCGCGTGAAAGGCCTGCTCAGTGATATAGGATGAAACGGGTTTTTTTCCATTAATAACAAGCTGGAGAGAATAAGGTGATGGATTCAAATGACCACCTGTTCCGCTCCTATTCCAATAAGTCAAATGATTGTCCGCTGCCCGAACTGCCACGGCTGATGTCGTGTCCTCGTTGTGGCTGTCTGTTTTTGGCGATAGGCAATCTCCCTTGTGCTCATTGTTATGCACTGTGAAGAATGGCCAATGCCCCCGCCTGTTCTGGTGTTTGTTTCCTTCTAAGGTCACCACACGGTGTTGTAACGCAATGTCTGGAGTTTCTTGTGTGTGTTGTTGCTTGTTGTTGTGCACCACTGTCAATGCAGCGGCAGCATCGCCAAATAGTTTGCTGCTTCAATAGAATCGCCGCGCGTAGCCGATTTCGACTTGAATGCCTCATCGCTGCAACCAAAACGTATTTATTTTACAAAACTCAAAGGATTGTGTGCAAGTAGATTACGATTTTTTTTGGAAAGGACATACACTCACGTGTCCTTCCTCTTGTTGATTTCTCCAAATAACTTTTAATTCAAATGAAAACATCGCAGGGTCGCGACAGATTCACCTGAGCAACTTCGTCGGATCGCCGAGCTCGGTTGGCTATGCACGGCGCGAAAGAAGTCCAACACGTATGAGGCTCCGCCACCAGTCGTCAGTGGAGGCGGTGCGTAAATCACCAGCCGTCGTGCTGCTCCTCCGACAGACGACGCCGGAGTGGATGAGCGAGGGAGGCATCGGCACGCTTTCTTGCCACGTTTTGTGGACCCGGTCGAGATATTTCCCATCTCCCGGCCACCTCCCTCCTCCTGGGGTTTTCCTTGGAGCAGCTGACCCCCTCCCCTCCTCTCTCTCCTACGGTAGCGGTTGAAGGCATCGTCCAGATTTTTACTTCGGTTCTGCCGACTCTGATGGAGGAAGTCTCTGCTGCTCGTGGTCTCATCTTCTTAGCAGCAGCAGCAGCCGCTGCTGATGATGTCGCTCGAGTTAACATAGTGGACGATTTCGATTTAAAGCTTTCGTGACTGCAGAGAATCACATTTTTGGTTCTTTTGGTAAAGTCACGTAGAAGGTAACTAATTAAATAATAACAATAGAACTATTAAATTCTCACGACGTTTCGATTGCAACACAAGCAATCGTCATCAGGTGTGAAAACCACAGCAATATATATTTTTTAAAAGTGGTTGTTTTCACACCTGATGATGATTACTTCCGTTGCAATCGAAACGTCGTGAGAATGTTATTGTTTAATTTTTATTATTTTATTATTTCCCTTCTACGTGACTTTACCGAAAAAAACAATAATATAGTGGACGATGTTAACAGTGGTTATTACTGTTAATGATAGTGTTGTATGCTGGCAGCACACAGTGGATAAATATGGGACTGTAAAATGGACGATCGTATTTTGGCGGGGAACAACTTGTTTGTACGTCCACTATGACTACCAGGGGCGATAGTGGAGCCAGTTTCAGTGGGGAGCGATACTGGCAAACCGTACCCTGATAGCTGAGAATGACATTCTCTTGTAGTGCAGATTTCGAATTGTTGGAGAATAAAAAGGGAATCTACCCTGGAGAAGTCTTCACGTCCATCGTTGTGTGCACGTCGACCCCCAAGTTCACTGACAGACGCATTCTAAAATAATGAAAATGTGCAGACACCGAACTGGACATAAACCCTCCCCAGTTCGGAATCGACACACTCTCAGTCGTGCGTTTCACAGTTGGAACCGCACGCTCTCCAGAGATGAGATGGGAGGCTTTCCGTGGTGGTGGTGGTGGTAAAACTCGTACACTCTTTGAGTCACCATGGCAGCAGGTACATCACTTGATTCTACTGGCATACCACAAACCCAAGGCACGGCGTGAGCGTCCTTCACAGCTGGCCACCACTTATCTGGCGTCTGGGGGTTGCGATACCGACCAACACGTAGCGGCTGTCTACATTAGTCGACTTCAGAGGCCAATAATGCTGCTGCTGCTGCGGCATTCGTTATAACACAGCTGAGTCTACCTCTTTGATGCATTCGGACCTCACCCATGTGCAGGGTCACGCAGACTCCACTCACTGCCGAGTCGCAGAGAGCCGGCGCGGTTGAACCCGAGAGTCGATGTATCCGCTTCCCCATTGAGTGTTGGCCGGTTTCTGGACGATGTTTCACTGCGAGGCCACGTCCACAGCGCCAGGCAAGCCCTGTCCTGAGCCCTGTCCTGCGCCCGACGCCGCGACGAGGTTGCAGCACGAAGTTGCGATGCCAGAGATGAGGCCTCAATCACGGGCGCATCCATAGCGAGGTTCCTCGTAACCTCTTGCTGTGTTATGCGTCGATGTTTCACGATTAGTGTGCGTTGCAAGTAAACGCCACCACATCACCCCCATCTCCTGCAGCTGTAAGAGGCGCTGTAAGAATATTATTCGTTCCATTGCGGATCCATTCTGTACCGTTACAGCGCTGTCATCGTTATGAGAAACAATCTCGAATCAATTCTGGAATAGCAATGCCGCCTCGGATCGTCGTTTCGAGTGTGGCGAGGGTGAGATCGCCCCACCCCTGCAGTTACCACGACGTTTGTTCTTTGTTTTTATTACTATTATGACCGCCGCCTTTGGTTTAGAGCAAACTTAAGAGCGGACGAGCGCGGCACGTGTGTAAATGCACACGGATGTGTGGCAATGGACGTGCGTGTCGGTGGGTTTCACTGCACGCTTGCACAGCTCACGTGAAATGTCACTGCGGGCACCGTGTAAAAAAAATGTCTAAAGACGGCATTTAAAGACCGCGCGATAGTGAATGGGAACTATGTGCCAGACCCAGAAACACGTTCCACTGAAATGATCCGTGATTGAGTTTTGTATTACAGTCCAATTTTTTTTTTACATCCATTTGACGCTAAATTGGAAAAGATGCATATTTATATAGAAAGGCACCGACGACTCGCCTCCCATAAGAAATCGGATTCCACGCTGCTCACGCACGAGTCGCGGGGTGGGGAGGCGATTGTCGGGATGAATTCACCGTCGTTGACGAGTGACGTTCCGCGAGGACGATGTGGCGATCTCTTCCGCCCAGATCCACTTCGGAACGTGATGACAATCACGATATTGAAATGTACGCCTCTCCGCTCCGTAGAATTTAGGAGTGGGGGGCGGGGGGAAGGGCAGGGTTTGAGCCTTCAGCGGGGGGGGGATCAATCCCCCCCCCCCCCTTTAGAGCCCCCCCTTCTAATTTATTTTCGTCAATTATTTGTTGACGTTGGTGCCATAATGTTATCAATTCAGTGATGCTGGGCGTCGCAGCCTCCACTCGTTTGCAAGGGGGAATTGAGAGCGAGAGCAGCAAGCACGAGAGACAACTACACGAAATATCGTCACCCATTGCAGCTGGAGCTGAACAATACCATGGGGGGATGGGGGGGGCGATGGGGGTTTGGAGATTATTAGGGGGCTCAGGAATATATTCCATGACAAAATTAAGCCCCCCGATGGTCATATGGGTTACTCGACCTGTTCAAAGCGTTTAACGTGCTTGCATGGGCCTCCCTCGAGAAAAACAAGGTCACCTTGATGAATGGGGTACTGAAGTCTGAAGACTCAGCCACTGCCACCCATTACACTGGTCAACACACTTTTTTCTGGCACAAGGTATTCCAACGGTTATAAGGTTATTTTGGGGTGCTGATTCTAAATCTGGCATCAGTTTTTGTCTATCACATCAGGTTTTTGAGATATCAAATATTGCATTTTCAATCAAAACTGCAGAAGAAAAATATTAAATTAATGCGGATATCTACATAAAATGTACTTATAAACACACTATCCTAAAAATACAGCACCATATTTTAACACTAAAGCAGTCACTGACTCGCAACAACTTGCAATCATAAGTGACAGAGTTAATTTCGGGTAAAATCAATGAAAATGGGGTATGCCTATAGCATACAATTAGATGTGATAGAGCAAATCTGAGATCAGATTTGGAATCGGCACCCTTAAATTAGTCTAAAACAGCTGCAAAAGTCCAGGCCAGAATTTTTTTTTTGTTGACCAGTGTTATTAGGTGGCAGTGCGAGTCGCCAGCTTCATCATCATTGTTCGTGAGCATTACGCAGCAAATAATCCTACTCGCACTTAATTCTCTTTAAAGCGTCGAGCCCACATAATGCACGCCATACACTCCAGTGGCCACGGATTCCTCAGTTTCGCTGTCAGAATATAATTGTGTTAGAGTGATTGCGTTTAATCTGGCAGCGGGTCGTGTGCATCCGGCATTATTCCATCAATGGCGTTTTTAATTGAAAATGATTAATGTTAACCTGACGCCTCATAGTAAAATATACATTGGGACACCAAGACTAATTGAATTCTCTCACACACGCACACACGCGCAGGCACGCACAAAGGAGCCCCCCCCCCCCCCCCCTTACAGCCTTTCACAGACTTTTGGGGCAAGTGCTGTTAGCCAGCACCTATGAAGGCCGGCACGGCACACGTGGGGGTGGGTGGCCAGCACCACCACGCCCGACCGCCCGTGTCTCCCCGGTAGCGACGTTACCAGACACACAGACAACAACAACAACCGCCATTCGCCACTAAGTGGCGGTGACGTCACCACAATGCTTGTGCCAGGCCATGTGCACCTTGAGGCCACGTGAAGTGTCGAACGCCCGCTGGCAGGAGGTCACGGGGCAGACCCAGGTGCCACGGGTCGACTGACTAAGATGACTGAGATGACTGGCTGATGCACCACCTGTGCCCCCGACTGTGCCAACTTGTTGTTCTTTAGCCACCCGGCGCTCCGCTCGTTGTTGTGAGCGTCGCTCCTCCGCCCTCCGTTGTTGTTGGAGAGCGACTGCCTCCAACTGCCCAGTAGCGTCCTTCAAGAGCCTCCTCCACAGAGGTCGATCTTGACACAGCTGGTACCAGTCATCGGCAAATCCACTTAGCTCCACGTCCTCCTGTACCACATCACTCCACAGACACACACAGACACACACACGGATACAACAAATAGCAGTAGCTGCTATTCACCACTAAGTGACGGTCAGCGTTGCCCCTATTCCCACAGACCAAACCCGCATATATCTCCCAGTCAGCACTCGGTCTGTTATTAAAACTGTGCTGCTCCACTCTTGTGAAGTTAAACACAGCGATGACGCCACCAGATCTCAGGACACATCAATTCCTACCGCCCGAACACAGATGCCAATTCCCGGAAAAGGTGGCAACCCCTTTTGACAGTGAGGTCACCACAGTGCTTGTACCAGGCTAGGTGACCTTTGAGGCCACGTGAAGTGCCAATGGCTCGTTGCTCGTAGTAGGTCACGGGACAGACCCAGGTGTTCGGGGTTGATTGACTCAGATGACTGGCAGATGCAACACCTGTGCGAAATACCCACTGCGCCAACTCGTTGCGTTTTAGCAAGATAGCGCGTTGCCAAAACAAAACAAACTCACACGCAAACACGTGCAAATGTACACGCAAGACACAAATACACTTAACATCATCGCCTGTAGGCATGTAATTATTCATTCATTCGCTGCACCAGGTTGGCATGAGCCCCTGGTGCAAGGAATTAAATGGGACCCCCCGCTGTCCAATTTACCACCCCCCTCTCTCTCTCCACGTGTCCCGGCTCCTCCATCCCGTGGGCTCCGGTGCAGGTGCACCGCCTGCACACTCCGTAGCCACGCCGCTGCCTTGCACTTTGATGCGCGGTCGCCACGTGCGGCATCTTGTCCAGCAGCGCATTGCCACAAGGGCCGTAGCTGCGCATGAATCAGAATTCTAAATTATGAGAAAATCCACATCATTAAGCGAGTATCAGTGCAGGCAGGAACACCACAAGGTTCAACCAACAGCGGCTGCAAATATCTATAAAAGCACTCGGGCTCTTGCGCGTTATGCAAAAAAAAACATCGGCAGTTCCTGAAGAACGCATTGACGGTGACCTAAGCCAGAATGGCCGCGATGCACTTCTTCAGAATTGCTGAGGGGTGTTTCTCATAGCGCACAGTGGCCGAGGGCTCTTGAACACCTGGCCACGTGACTATTATCATCGTGAGTGGTCTGAGATGGGCTGGGCGGGTACATTGCTCGAAGTCTGTTCGGCGTCAGAGCTCACAGCGCTAATTCCCGGGCCTCCTCTCATTAATTTCCGTCGGGTGCCCCCATCACACGATCGCTATAAGCTAAACTGAAACAAT
>CM025621.2:11805009-11819706 GCA_014621495.2 Entosphenus tridentatus | reverse complement strand
CACCACAGCTCCTGTCACCCTGCACCACAGCCCCTGTCACCCTGCACCACAGCTTCTGTCACCCTGCACTCCATGAAAAAAATCATGCCCCTGATGCTTTGGTTGACAGGCCCAGCCTACACATTCTCATGCAACTCGTTGTTGGTGTGACATGTGTACTGTACTTATATTAGTGTTTAACAAAAATAGCAAGTCGTATTTTGGGGTTCAGATTTAGTTTCAACACGCCCGTTAATATATAAAAAAGTACCTTCCTGAGCTTCCCGGATTTTTGAAGGTGCACATTCAAAATAATGTACAGGCATCCACGATCTATCCACAGGAAAAAAAAAAAGATGGGGTTTCATTCATATTAGGTTTTTGTTTGCCATGTGAAGTATCAGAATCCAGGGAAGGCCGCAGCATGCATAGTGAGCGTAATTGTAGTCTTGATGCAAAGCAATAATATAATCACGTAATTTGGACTCTAATTCAGAATTTTAACGAGGAGGAAGAAGGAGCTAACATAAGAGCTTGCAAATTGTTAATTGAAGCTCAACGGGGCATTAAAATGCAACAAAAATGTAACTGCCCAATGCTGGTAAGGTCTGAATGTGGCATGCATGTGGTTGCCGTTTTATTTCGTCTCTTCTGATTGCGAAGCACAGTTTCGCATTTCACACGTTTAAAGATGTGGGTGATAGTAGCACAATTATTGTGGCTTTTTTTTGCTTGAGCATATAATGTCAACCACATCGGGACTGTAATTCGTACGCACTCAGGCGAACTAACTTTTTAAATCCGCGCTTGAGTGTCGTGTTTGTTTCATTTGCTATACGGACGGTGGTCCCGTTGATCCAGTTACCCGGTTATTTTACGATTTTTACTATTTACTCCAATTTTGTTTCACCAGGTAAGGCCAACTGAGCTATAAATGATGGCTCCACGAAGTGGCTTATCACGTGCAAATGTACCGCAGCCAAACACTCGAAACGCGTGCCGATTCTAAATGAGGAGGGAAAACCCGGAGGACCCGGAGTAAAATCCACACCACCAGGGGGAGAGAGACACTAAAGCTCCAAACGTACAGCGGGCGTGCGGGTGGCGATCGAACTCACAACCTCCTTACATTCTGGGCGAGGGAGTTCACGTCTCGACACGGCAGCGCCAATTTTATACGGGGGATCCGTGCGTGGTGCGTGAGCACAGTGACACCAACAACAACAAAAGACGAATACATCGACATTCCAGAGAAGGGGTATGGGGCCCTTGAGGAACGGAGTTTTTCCCAACTAGCACTGGGACGGTGATGGGGCATTCAGTGTTTAAGTGTGCGTCAAACTCTTGCCCTGTTTCATAAATAATCTATGTTTTTATTTTAAAATACAGATCATTATTGTCAACGTGACACTTGGTATGCATTATTAGGTTGATTTATCTTTTAACACCGTCGACTTTAACGATTCATAATTAGTTTATTTTTGGCTGGGTCGTGCAGTGCATCATTCCTATTTAACATTCATTATACATACACGTAGACGATGCAACCCAAAATGAACCAACTACGAATGTTTATTCGGATGATTTTGAAATGTTGAGTGTGAAGTCGCCTAATCCTTTGGAACTGCTCAAGAGTTTGATGCTGCATTGTATTGCGCAGAAGTTTCCACGTCAAAGGCTTCGGGGAAGTAGAATTGCAGTCACAAGCTTCAGGCTTTCAGGATTTTCCGCACGGCGCCCCGCGACTCTGCCTCGGCATTCCGCACGTCACACTTAGCGAGCGAAATATAAACCATTTAAATATGCATAGATCTTTCAATGGCTTTCATGTGCAACATTTGCATTCTAGAAAAAAATATGGTATTAAACAACATTTTGAAGGAGCTTTTCTACAAAGCGAGCGTGTATTCGTTTTTAATAGAGAAATGTTCCCACCCTAACGCTGCGTTTGTCTTGAGCTGAAATTTTGTCGTGCGGGCACTGCAACAAAATAAGACCTTGTTGAATCGGTTACACGTGGGACGTGAACAACTCCACGTGGCGCTTTAAACGCCGCCGTCTGGACGAGCGAACTAAATGCCCACGCTGAACACACCGAGATAGAAACAACAACAACAACAACAGCATCAACGACGACGCACTTCTCAATGCTGCAGTCATGGGGGTATTGGGGTGGGGGGTGGCGGAGCGGGGGAGAAGAGAGGCGGGGAACGTCAGCGAGGTATCGCAAACAAACAGTTGATAGCAATCGCAGGCACTGGAAGAATAATAATAATAAGAATAAAAGCCTTTTGAGTGTCCACGATACAATAGGGGCTAATCAATCTCTCGCTTACGACGGCACGGGGCGGTAAGCATGAGCCACGCGGGGTGCCCTCTCAGCGCGCTGGGCTCGTGTCACGGCTACACCCCCCCCCCGCCTCCTGGTGGGAGGGGGGCTCTCTCTCTCTCGCACGTGTGTGTACGTAGTGTAATGTGGTGTGTGTGTGTACGTTACAACTAGACTTTCACAACCAATGTTATGGTTAAATAGCTAGTCTCTTTCGGGTGAGATCGTGTAGGTGTAACTCATGAATTCAATATTCCTTAAGCCGTAATCCTCAACCGCCCGGCACAGCCAATGAAATTAAGTTGTCACGTGGTGGGCAAATGTGCCAACATATTTGTTTTTTTTCAGTGCAAGGTCGTATGTAGAATTCTCAAAATGTTGCAAATCAAATCTCCACTGTTTTTTTCTGAAAATACAAATCAATTGCCATATTTGCCCACCATGTATGTATGTTGAACTTCTTTTGCGCCGTACGTAGCCAACCGTTCTCATCGGAGGTGCGGGGGACGGTCAACAAACCAAACAGAAAAAGCACTTCGAAAGAATTGAGTTTCAATATAGTATGGTGGTGTAGTGCATAGTAGTGTAGTGTGTAGTAGTGTATTGTTTAGTGTGTGGTATAATAGTGTAGTGTATCGTGTGGTGTATAGTGTAGTGTACGTGCGTAGTGTACGTGCGTAGTGGTGTAGTGTATAGTAATATGTATGTTGAACTTCTTTCGCACCGTACGTAGCCAACCGTGCTAATCGGAGGTGTGTGGTGAAATCGCACTATAATTTCTGCCGGGGGCGAGGGGGGGGGTGCTTTCATCCAGCAGTGGATTAACCATGGCTGATGGCGAATGTGGGATATTAACAGCAAGCTAACAGAGATATATAACGACGGATATTTTGAGTACCGTGTTGTGTCTGCAGCGGTTGTCCCATTGAGATTCTCACCCCTGCCATAGAAGCGTGGAATTGCCACCACTCAACGATCATTTGAACGGGAGGTTACTTTGACTCGACGGATCAATGCGTATTGACTTTTTAGCTCGCGATGCATGCGTCGAGTTGCGTTTGTAGGCACCGATTCTTTCGTGTTGTTTGTCATGGATTTACGTAAACCCTGCAAGCCACTTGAGGCGCTAACATTCACCCGAATATTAAAGAAGCATCGATTGTTATATCGGACGCCAAACGTGAATTGTTACGATTAGGAGTGGCGGGTGGATCATACCACCCTTGGTAAGCAGCCAAGAGATGGAGGATTAATCCCAGCTTTGTTCATGGGAATAACATGCGAGTGAAGATAGGCCCGTGCCGTTTCTCCCAGTCGTCTCAGTCAGTCAACCCACGGGACCTGCATCTGCTCCGTGACCTCCTGCCAGCGGGCCTTCGACACTTCACGTGGTGTCCAAAGTGCACCTAGCATGGCACAAGCGCCGTGGTGATTTCACCGAAACTTAGCGGTGAACTGTGGTTGTTGTTTCGATTTAAAGCTTTCGTGACTGCAGGAATTCATCTTCTTGGTTCTTTCGGTAAAGTCACGTAGAAGGGAAGTAATAAAATAGTAAATAATAATAAAACATAATAAAATAAACCTGGTTTCACCTGAAGACGGCTGCTTGCGTTGTGGCCGAAACGTCGTGAGAATTATTTTATTATGTTTTATTATTTTTACTATTTTATTACTTACCTTCTACGTGACTTTACCGAAAGAACCAAGAAGATGTGGTTGTTGTTGTTGTTGTTGTCGTGCCGATTCGTATGATGCAGGAAACCCACGAAAGCCATGGCTCACCGGGAGATACGGCTTGCCAAGACCGATAGGGACGCAGATTAGTGAGATCAAAGTGAGATAAACAAGAGATAGATGGGCGCGAGCTGCAGCCAAACGATTGAGATTATTGAGATCAAAGTGAGATGCAGAGATGAAAGACCTGGAGCCAAACAGGTGCAGATTAGCGGCCACATTACGATGCAAAATTAAGCCACGGCGTGACACACTGTGGCCCACCAGCACACGCCGGCTTCATTATGTGGCCCGCCAGATAATATACCAAAAGACACTGAGATATAACTCATTACGAAAGGCTTTTTTGTTTGTTTGCAGCTGAGCACAGTCACTGGCTGGTCTATTATCGGAAACACAAAGGAAGCAACGATGAGCAAAATTGGAAAATACGGTAAATGTAATTTGGTTCATGAGCAGAATTGCGTCTTTTCTAATGGGACTCCATCCATTTAGCTCATTGCTTGTGTTGATAGTTACTCTAAATTTTTGTACTTTCGGTGATTAGGCTGCAGCAAAGATAGCTCGTCGTGTTAGTATTCAGTACACACATACAAATATCAAAATGACGAAGATCCACCGTTTTAATTCGCCTTCTAGACTGTTGGAGGTAAATGCTGTTGGTGAAATGTACATGTTGAAGATGGAGTAGTATACACCTTGGTTGTGTTAGCCAGCACCACGCCGGGCAGCTTTTGTCTCTCCATAGCCGATGTTTGCACGCAGCACCAAATACTACTCATTTGAGGCTGGATCGAGCAACAGGAGGGACAGGGCCAGTTCAGGTCTGCGCCACGGACGTTAGCCTAGGCCGGGAATCAAACTCGGCTCGCTGGATTTTCTTAGCGCTGTGCACAAACCACAGCGCCACCGCTCCCCCTCAAAACAAAAGACAACGATCCCCCGTATAGCCTTAACAGACTGTAGGGGCAAGTGCTGTTAGCGAGTAGCACCTATAAAGGCCGGAACGGTACACGAGGGGGTGAGTGGCCAGCACCACGCCCGACCGCCTTTGTCTCCCCAGTGGCGATGTTTACTGCACACCGCACAAGATACTCATTTGAGGTTGAGCCGACTTAGGGGAGGCCCAGGACCGGTTCAGATAATCGTTACTGGTGTCGGCCGTGAGCGGGAATCGAACCCGGGTCGCCCGGTTCGTAGCGCAGCGTAGCGCTAACCGCTACACCACCGCTCCCCTTCACACACAGCTACACAGACACGCACGCGCGGAGACACGCGCACACGCACACGCGCGTTCACGGAAAGATTGAGTTTCAACCAAAATAAATAATGTCTCCTTGCCTTGAGCAGGAAAACAATAAAAAAAATATATAAATCACACGCAGTGCATACATCTCCTGACCTTTTCATGTGGCTTACGTCACGTTATAGCGGCCGCCGATCCAAAAGACGCATTCTTATTCTTGTTGTTGTTATTGAAAGGACTCCGCGAGAAAGGTAAAATGTCACTGCCTTCGTGCGTGGCTGTTGGCACCAGCGCGAATTAGAGACGCTGGCGCGCCGGGAAGATGTACGCTACTACAACTACTCGCTCTGCCTCACCCAGAGGCGTCGAATGGATCGCTAAGCTCGGCATCAAACTTCACGACCGCGTCTCCGAGCCATTAAACGACGACGACGACGAAGGGTGGCCAGTTTCCGTGCGAGGATGTGCCAAGCGCTGCTTGCTCGCTTCCACGTTGAGTCGTGGGCAAGGCAGCTCAGAGACGGGGGCTTGAACGCCTCGAGTCGCCGAGACAGAAGGAGTTGCTCTGCTGAGCAAGCGGACGAGGTAATGGGAAGAAATATTCCGACGTGAACTGAAAACGTGAGAACTCTTTACTATCTTGATTTGAATCTTGATTTGGAGCTTTCGTGACTGCAGGAATCCATACTCTTTGGTTCTTTCGGTAAAGTCACGTAGGTAGAAAAAAAAAATATATCACGACGTTTCGATCGCAACACAATTAACTATTTATTATTTTAAACAGGTGAGGCTCACTGAGCTAAAAATAGCTCTTTTTCAGAAGCGACCGAAATGATAGCTCAACAAAGTGGCTTATCATGTGGAAATCGATAGCAGTAGCCACATTCTCTAAACGCGTGATGTTGATTCTAAATGTGGAGGTGAAAACCGAAGGATCCAGAAAAAAATCCACGCGACCACGGGGAGAAAGAGACACACAAACTTCAAATATGCAGGCGTTGGTAATCGGGATCGAACGCACCACCTTTTGTATACCAGGCGAGGTAGTTAACATCTCTCCACCATCATGTGCCCAGAGATTAACTTTTGCGGCCAGCGCATACGACCGTCTGTGACTTGTGGATCGCAAACATGGACGTTGACACCATAATATGGAACCACATAATTTTTTTAAAGCACAGAGAGCTGCCCACGCTCGCGATTACACAGCGAGACGCAAATAGCAACACATGCATCAAGAGGAGGCCCGCAACTGACTGAATCAATGAATCAATCTTTATTCGGTATGGCGAACCATCGCAAACTATTGGGAAACGTAACTGGACCCGGGAAGGACATTGTCACGAGAGGAGAGACTGGTGATTGAACGGCCACAGCCAACGGATGGGGGGATGGGGTGCGGGTGGCGTAATGCCAGAGACGATGCCGACTCGTCGCTACGAGGTCGGCGGATGATGACGATGACGAACGCATGAATGGATGTGTGTGTGTGTTGAACTTCTTGTGGGGAGCGGTGGTGTAGCGGTTAGCGCGCTGCGCTACGAACCTGGCGACTCGGGTTCGATTCACGCTCACGGCCAACACCAGTTACGATTATCTGAACCGGTCATGGGCCTCCCCTAGGTCGACTCAGCCTCAAATTAGTACTTGGTGCTATGTGTAAACATCGCTACTAGGGGAGACAAAGGCGGCCGGGCATGGTGTTGGCCGCCCACCCCCTCGTGTGCTGTGCCGGCCGTTATAGGTGCTCGCTAACAGCAGTTGCCTCTACAGTCTGTTAAAGCTATACGGGGGATCTTTGTTGAACTTTTTTCGCACCGTAAGTGGCCAACCGTGCTCAGCGGAGGTGCGAATAGCGCTCAGACACTGTCATGTCCGAGTGAAAACACAATCATCGTCACCGTCACCCTTGATCACGTCACCGGTGTGGTAAATGGCCCTGGGGTGATTGTCAACTTAAAAATATATACAAATAACACATTGATAGGAATGCACAGGTACACATTTATACCGTTTGGGAGCAGAAAAAACATCGTTGGAATGACCTACACAATTGTATCCTTCCCATCGATTCTCCCAAACGCAACGTTTGTTCGAACAAATAGCACTTAACTCGCGCACAACTCAAATGTGACTTTAAAACCACAGTGATAGGTCCCCCACGGCTACTCACCCCCCCCCCCCCCCATCTTCAATCTCACTCCCACACGCTTGACTCATAGCTGTGGTGTTGTGGACGATGCCAAGATAAACGCACTTCACACGATGACCGTGGCGGGAGTTTTTTTTCTTTCCAATTTACTTAATTAATCTCTACCACCCCCAGTTGTACCGCGACCGCGCTTTCGTCGTCCACGTCTATCGCTTCCCCCCCCCCCTCCTCCACGCGTCCGTTCGAGAACGGCCGACGGCTCTTCTCTTCAAAGCCACGTTTGTCGCGATGCCGCCCGTTAATCCGCCAAATCTCACCTCTCCCATGACTTCATGGGGCTTCTACACAACCGACCAATGTGTTTGCCAGGAGAAGCAAACGCGTGTGTCATCTCCTGAGATGCCCTGCAGCACCACAGTGCACTCCGCAAGATTTGGCAATGCCAACACCAGAAGCGGTGGCCGGTGCAGAATGTTGGGGAAAGGCTGATATAGGAGACACGGCGACGAAGAAGAAGACCCAACAAAAACAACAACAAACCCACAATAATTTACGCTTGGGCCACCCGCGTATTTCCTGCTGAATTTGTAGCATTTGTGCAACACTCCGGTGACATTCTGCCGCGTCTAATTGCACGCTATCTCGTTTGATTTTCTTGAGTCGGCCAAAGCCAACAACCTCTTGGCTGCCAAAAAATAAAAAATAAACCGCTGCATTGAAGAGGGCCCGGTATTAGAAATGCTCCCTGCGTTTAATTGCTGGCCCGACCCCGTGTGCGATCCAAAACAATCCTTGCTTCTCTCCCTCACCACCGTCCGCCCGAGGCGTCAAAGGATGGGAGCATCTCAAAGAACCTCCCCGTTAAGTGAATTTCCAGCCTTGTCCATCATATTGGAAAAAAAATTGAATACACGATGCAAAAAAATATTAAGATTGGAGAAGAGGCTAAAATCGAATCTGTAGATGACAGGGAAAAAGAAAACCCCATCGCGACAGAATTATAGAGCAGGCTGGAAAACCACAAGTTTCATAAAACGAAGAATCGTGTAAAGAAAAGGCAAGAGGGCCACAGTGCACTTCCCCTGGAAAATGTTGGTGACCTTCTTTGTTGCATAACCCAGCCGTCCACCCATCCAGCAGGTCCACACGGAGCTCAGCTCCTGCGGCAAATGGTTGTTGTTGTTTTGCAGAGCCTTGTTTCACATTCAATGAACCGTTAATTACACGGCACAATGCAAACTTATATCACACTTTTACACGTAGGCATTCGCGACCAATATCATCCATAATAGAGGTTTTTAGGTTTGATCGCGTAAATATATGAATGTGTCGTTAGAACGCGCCACCACCCGACACAGCCAACTAGTAAGGGTTGTCACGTAAACAGAACGTGGCCAATTCGTCACGAGTACAGCACTAGGGTATAGTGTAATGTTTAGTAGTGTAGTGTATAGTGTAGTGTATAGTGTATTAAACTAGTACAGCACACCGGTGTGTTTGAGAGCCAAGCCACAACATTTACAAACTGAGTACGACGTTTTGCCAGTAATTACAACTGGCTTCATCATCAATGATCATCACCGGTGTGCTGTACTAGTGACGAATTGGTATGTTCTGTTTACGTAACAACCCTTACAAGTTGGCTGTGTCGGTTGGTAGCGGATTCTAACGACACATTTATATATTTACGCGATCAAACCCAAAAACCTCTATTATGGATTATATCACACTACTGGTCCTTCCCGTCCTTCAAAGAGATGGACTACTTTGTATGTTTTGTCGTGATGGTCATTGTGGGTTATACTCTCTTTATATATGTGTGTGTGTGTATATACCTGGTCCCACTTGTGCGCCTTTTTGCGTGGAACATTTTCGCGAATGCTGATCGCAAAAGAACATTGGCAGCTTCTTAATGACCGTGCAATTTGCCTTGCGACGGGAGCTGTGTGAATAACTGGTGATTTGTCCTCGCGCTGTGCGTTCCATTGTGGCTCACAAATAGCCGCATTATAGGTGGTTATTTCGCAGGATTTGTGGCATGGGATGAATGGTTATGGAGTCGTGTTTGATGTCCTGAAGGTAGATTTTTCTCGGGGCCCCCCCCCCCTTTAATGTTCATCCGATCTCTCACATTCTGAAATAGATGATCATAAATCCCGCATCGTCCGCTTTCCTGTTCCCAAATGCCCGCTTTTGTATACCATTTATGCAGTTGTATGCGCTCGGCGTGCGTGTATTTTATTTGTAGGGTATTCGCATTGCTGCGAAGTGCTTTCTGAGTAATTGCCCAGGCGCATTTCTCCACGTCCCAAAGTGTGCATTCTTCTTAATTCTTCCCAACACCACATTGCGTTTCCTGTTTTCTGTGATGTTGCTTTGCCTTTTTCACGTGTTGACGCGCCTGCCTCATCTTGCCAACGCTATCGGTCGTGCACCCCTGCCTGACCCAGGCACGGCGTATTCATGTACACCTACTCAGTGTCTACGGGCATTTTCAATCCGCTGCTTGATTGAATAACTCCCCACGCTGACTGAATATTTATTGCCCCACCGTCTAGCACAGCTTAAATATACTTCGCATGATTTTTGATGTTATTCGCATCGGTCGTTATTCATTCAGTTATTTATAAATCGGGGTTGCATCCCTGTGGCCACACTGTTACCACGATTTTCATCATTCTCACAATTATTGAATTGATGTAACCCAGGGTTGCCCTTGCACCAGAGGCAATGTTGTCCCATGTGTCTCAATTGGTCCGTATTTCATCTCCTGGTTGAATAAAGGAGATGGACTCAACCGATCGATCTTTGTCACACGTGAATTAAGATTTTTCAAGACTCGATTCGCTACTTCCCAGAACTTTTTTTGCAGGTGCGCGTGTTTTGATTTCTAATCGGTTTCTTTTGGGCTAGATCGCCGTGTAGGTGCAATGCCAATGTTTTGTTACTGTAACCCTCCACCACCCGACAGAGGCAATAAAATCAAGCTGTCACCTTGCTGATCTCGTCAAGGAGCATGAACCATAATCATGCGAACTCCTCACAGCAGCGGCAGCTTTTGGTTGGCCATCGAACAAAGACGGGCACTGCCATCGCGCGCTTTCAGATGCGCTTCTGCGGCCGTCTGGAATGATCATCCTTCCGATATTAGGAAACCACTGGAGCTTTCCACTTTAAAATCTAGATTGACAACTCATTTCTTTAGAAATGCTTATTGTGTTTAGTTTGCTGTCCTTTCCCCCGCACCTCCGATTAGCACGGTTGGCTACGTACAGTTCAACATGCATACATAGGTGGTGGGCAAATACGCCAATTAATTTGGATTTTCAGCAAAACCAGAGGAAAGTTGAAAAGGAAGCAACACTCTGACAATTCTACATATGACCTTGCACTGAAACACCAAATCTGTTAGCTCACTTGCCCACCACGTGACAACTTTATTTGATTGGCTCTGTCGAGCGGTGAACGGTTATGGTTTAAAGAATATTTAAGTTATGAGTTACACGTACATGATCTCACCCAAAAGAGACTAGTTAATTAATCATAATATTGGTTGTAAAAGGCTTCTTGTAAAATTAAATTGTACGCGTTTTGGACCAATGATGTGATTTATGACAAGATAACACACTGAAAACAATCAATGAATAGTAAATTAACTCATTAGAATGGAAAAATTGAAAATAAATCGTCAAACTAAACTACACACAATAAAGCAGTCAATGCCACTTAATTTTCTGAATGCATTTTTCCAATTTCAGACAAGAGGAATGGTAATCGCATGGCCAGGCCTTTGTATAACAGTAGATAGACTATGGCTGATGATGACGACAATGATGATTGCAATAATTAGGATGATGATGATGATAATAATGATGAAAACCAAACAAATTATGTACCAGGATTTTCTACCCATGTTCATTCATATTCATACATGTGTCGTGAGCGACTTCCGAGAACGTCGAGTAGAACGCTTCTTGTTTATTAAGAGCACACGGGGCGATACATTACGTAATGCAGCTACACTTGGACGATCCTAAAACATAGACCATCTCCCGCATACGCTCTACGCAAGCTGTCCGACTAGCGCAGCGGAAGATCAGCCACGTGGTCGGAGACGAAGAGATCACGACGAGCAGCGACGCAGCCAGGACCCAGGACCCACAACAGCATCCCAACCTCTGGTCCGGTCCCCTTTATATGCGCCCCGGTGCAGCCAAGCCCCGCCTCTAGCCACGCCCCCTTCCTGAAACCTTCGAGCAAGTTCCCGGAGCCTCTGGACTAACTCCGCCTTTCACCTTTACCCCAGATACGCCCCCCTTATAATAAGGCATTACGCAATACCCCCATAACCGCAATTACCCCTTCAGGCAGACAGGTGTCACCCTGTCATTACACATGTACAGAAGTAGCAGTACAGCCCTTTGTAAATCCATTGCTGGATGGAGGCATGTCTGGGCCGTCGATGTTGTGGGGTTATGTCACCAGTCAGGCGCCGTGGTGGCGAGATGTTAACTCCCTCACCTGGTAGGCAGGAGGTCGTGGGTTTGATCCCGACCCTGACGCCTGCTGTATACTTGGAGATTGCATGTTCTCCCTGTGGTCGCGTGGATTTTTCACCGGGTCCTCCGGTTTTTCCCTCCACATTTAGAAACATGCGTTTGGAGTGTTTGGTTGGAATTAATTTCAACGTGATAAGCCACTTCGTTGAGCTGTTATTTGTGATAGCCACGTCGCTTCTGAAAAAGAGCTATACAGCTCGGTGGGCCTTTCCTGGAAAAATTGTTTAGTTTTATTTCGAGCAAGATCCATTGAGCTAAGAAGCTCTTGTTCAATTGAGGCCCAGCCAAAACAGTTATTATGGTAGCATTCATGTTACAATGGTAAGTGAGGGTTTACAGTACGTGACTATACTTCACCATGCTGGTCAATGTGGGCTGATGAAGACGGGGAAGCATTAAGTGGGAGCCTAAATGGACATCACAACAAGCACTACCCAGACTCCACCCCTGTTTAGATTGGAGTAGCAGTGAATTTCATAAGGTTGCACTCATCACACACAAAGTGCGTGCCACAAATGAACCACGCAATACTTTGCTGGATCTCGTCAAGGTAACATAAACCGTCGCGTGAACTCCGGTCATCCTCGCAGCAGCGACTTTGAGCTGCTAGCCATGGAACAAAGACGTTGGTCACTGCCATCGCGTGGCGCTTTCAGATGCGCTTCTGCTGCCATCTGGAGCGCTCTTACTTCTTCGTTTTAAATAATCGAGATTGAAAACTAATGTCGTTATAGGACTGCTTTTTGTGTTTAGTTTGTTGTCCTTCCGCCACACCTTCGATTAGCACGGTTGGCTATGTACGGTGCCTCCAGAAATGCAATCATGATTTTTAGATGGGCCAGATGTTGAGATCAAATCAATCAATCTTTATTTAATGGCATAGCTTCGTGATAAAGACGATGTCTCTAAACTGCATTTGCTCTGGCGATGCCGCGTTGCCTGTGGTGAAAACGCACAACTAACACACAAACAATATCAACACATTCGTCAAAAACACCGTGCGTGGCCTTAAAAAAAGAGAATTGTCTACGCAATAGGTGACTGGAAATGGCCCTTCTTTAAACATAGAGATCAGAGAGAGAGAAAAAAGTTGTTGGCTGCACTTTACACTTTGGGAGCCTGAGGAGAATTACATGAAAATATAATGTTTTCCGATCACCAGTGTTTAAATTGGCATCAAATTTATAGCCGGAGAGGGACCGAAGGCCGCCTGATATTTAAACTGAGTACCGTTCAGCCAGCAGAACTCAATAAACGCCCTTCCAATTTATATTTTGTTTCAGAAACGAATACCTCATTTTAAATTCTCACATTTCTCCACCTCAGGAATGTAGGGCAGTTAATCTGTTTTTCGATTGAGATGGTGATTTGGGCCCGGGATTTCATCGCCAAGTGGACTGTTGCCTTTGGGTACACAAGAACAAATCTTCAGACGATGGCATGTGCCAGCAATGTTTTATAACAATTTAACTTTTCCAATGGAACCCAGTTTATTTAGTCCTAACGCTTTGTGATTATTGAAGGGGTTGTCTATTACCCATAGCGGTTATATAACTTCGTATTCAGAACTATTTCTATTTATTTATTTAATTATCATCAGGCCCCATGGTGTAGAGGTGCAGTCTCATATCCTAAATATCCAACGTTATGTCTCCGGTCGCCCTATTAATGTGCTATTAAGAAGGACCATTGCCTGAAACGTCGCATATATATTTTTTTCATATTTTATGCCACAGAGTTATCGACGAATGTGTTGAGTTTCGCAAGTGGTGGAGTACAACGATGGATTGGCAGTCAGAGGAGAAAAGCACACCTGAGAAGACAATCCATCAAGGAGGAGACGGAGCAATGAAATCAGCTCCTGTGAAGGTGCCACAGACTCGTTGTGCGAGTGGCTGTATGGGAGTGGTGACGGCCTTGGGGAGTTCTTCATCCAGCAGTGGAGAGATTGTGTCCGATAATGATCATTATGTGCGTGTGGCGTGCTGGCCTTCGTAGGTGCTCGCTAAGAGCACTTGTCCCCCCTACAGTCTGTTCAGGCTATACGGGGGATATTTGTCGTGTGTTGACTGTCACAGTGGGCAGCACTGGCTGATCGGTGCATCTGCCAGTCATCTCAGTCGGTCAACCAAAGGCACCCGGGGGTCTGTCCCGTGACCTCCTGCCAGCAGCGAGCCCTTCCTCTGACACGTCAACGTGATAGCCTCAAAGTGCACCTAGCCTGGCACAAGCGCCGTGGTGATGTCACCGATATCACCACGGCGCTTGGTTGTTGTCGCGTTTGATTGACTGGCAAGAGCGAGAGATCGTGGCCCCGTGAGTCGTTCGGATTCCTGCGCGGCCACTGAAATGAGGCCAAATGTGTCGCCAGCCTTACATTATAATCTTACCGTTGCAAAGAGCGCGCGTAATATTCCAACGGGCAAAAACATGCACGGCTTACCTTTAAAACTTACAACGTGACGCTTGTGTTCTTTAAAAAAGAAAAAAGCCTGGCTTTGGAATAATAAAAATAAAAATAATAATAATAATAAACAAAATATTTGACCTATAAAGTGTTTTGTTCGGAAAAGTTGGAGGGAAAAAGAACAGCAAGAGAGGAAGACCTCGCAGAGAATGGCTTGACGATTTGTACCAGAAAGATGTGGCGCACGTCTTGAGCATGTTGGCGCAAGACAGAGGAAAATGAAAGCAAATT
>CM025621.2:11774675-11795052 GCA_014621495.2 Entosphenus tridentatus | reverse complement strand
AGACCCGGATTCATAGACGAAAATAAATTAAGAGATGCGCCAAACGTCAGTGCGATTTCAGATTCGAATTAACATCGCTGGAGTTATTTAACACGGAACGCAAATGAAACACTCTCATCTCTGTCTTGTCCGTAGCTACCCGTGTCATTTTTTTATGTCATTACAAAATCCCTCTCATTTCACTACAACGTATCTGTACGCCTCTTTTCATCTCGCTGGACTTTTCTCTTTTGTCCACGTATATATTATCTCTCTCTATTTCTCGTTCACGTCACGACATCTCTATCTCGTGTCGATATTTCTTCTCCTGCTTGTCTCGAACGAGGGGCCCCTCGCGAATTAAAATGTGGTGGCTCGAATTTAGTTTTTCTTTTTCTTTTGGAAGGGCCTTGCGCATCGCTCATCCTTGCGTCACGTCCGATTCTTGCATTTTAACCGAAATGACAGGAACATGTGTTTTTTTCGATAGATCGATGTACATGCAATTATACACCACAAGGGGTTTAAAATCCAACTAATGTTACAGAAAATGTGAGAAACGTATGGATGTGCATTTTATTCATGTAGATTAAATATATAAATATATATCATGCAAGGGAATGTCAACCCGAAGAAAGCTGTGTTAGCACAAACCTCGTCATTAGATTTGAATAGTCAGCCACCTAATGGGTGGCTCGATCCACACGCGTTGATTGACTCTCACAGAGGCACCGGTTAGGCTTAAAATCAGTGATGTGTCTCGATACGTATGTTGCTGCTGCAAAAGGAGTTTATAGACGTCTGTCTGCGCGGTGGCGAGATGTTAACGACCTCGCGTGGTACACAGGAGGTCGTTGGTTCGACCCCGACCCGCACGCCTCGATATGCGGAGATTGCGTGTTCCCTCTCCCCGTGGTCGCGTGGACTTTTCTCTGGCTCCTCTAAGATTTCCCTTCACATTTAGAATCAATATGCATTTAGAGTATGTGGCTGCTATACATTTTCACGCGATAAGCCACTTTGTTGAGTTATCATTTGTGGCCAGGTCGCTTCTGAAAAGAGCTAAATAGCTCAGTGGGACTTACCTGGTAAAATAAAAAAAAAATTGTAAAGTTAAATGTCTGTGTTGCATGTTACATGCATGCGTACAGCCCTTGTGTCTATCCACTGCTGGATAAGATCCCCCCCCACCACACCAGGCTGTGAATGGGGGTCAAACGGTGGTCACCAGGTTTCAAGGACAACATTGTGTAATTTGACTCATTGATTTTTGTTGCTCCGCATATTTTGCAAGGAGTTAATTTATTTCGGTTTTTTTGTTGTTGCCCCAATTTAATTGTGCGGAGATTTTTGTTTAACAAAAGGCAGAATAATCTCCCGAATCCACCTGGGAAATAATGAAAAAGAGAAATCATCAATTAATAAAGAGGCAAAAGATATAGCACATTTTGCCGTGGAAGCTAATATCTACATATATCTTTTTTTTTAATTTACAACATCAATTTTAAAGAACTTCGGCGGTGGATACGAAAGGCGTCCCAAGTCGCAGAGACGCACGGTGCGTACCCGTGCTGGGGTATCGATGTCTGGCAGTTCGCCGGCGTTCCTGGGAGGAGGTAATCAGCGGCGTCTCTCGCTCCGCTCAACTCCCCTCTTGGGGAGCAACCCCCACGAGCAGGGCAGCCCACGCACCCACGCACCCACACCAACAAAAAGGCAAAACAAGCCCAGATTAAACTTCCTGCCAATTGTAGCTGACCACTATGAAACCTTTATTCCTCTGTCATGCATTTTGCTGGAGGCTGTTACACAGGAGGGCATCAAACCGTTTTACGCCGAAGGCAACGTGTAATTCTTTTGGGAAATAAATGTTCTTTTGTTACGAAGGAAGCGAGTTTGTTTTTCTTGCAGTACCTGCAAACAGTGGCCCGCCCGGGCCAATGGCGTAACAACAATAACAACAACAAAAAAGGAGCCGTCGATTTGTTTTGCTAGCCGAAGCGTCAAGGTCAATAGGTCATCGCAGCCGCAGCCGTTGATGGAGCCGCGCCTCGCTATCGCTTCATTCCTTCTGCAAGATCGCTCACAGTCGGCACCTGCCCTCCGAAGACTGCTCTTAGTCTCATCATCATCACCACCACCACCATCACCGCCGCCGCTGCCCTCTGGCTGTAGGTCGTCGCCTTATTACACTGTCGCCATAATTTGAGGGGTCACTCTTACAGTCTCACCACCACCATCAATAACCCCCCTTGGTGACCCACCCCCTGGGTCACGCACTGGCTCACTTGGAGTGTTGCGCTTCTTGATAAACCCGAGACGAAGATACAAAAGGATGAAACGTATAAACAAAACATGCTATCACCAGTGCTTTTATTTCCAAAGCATTACAAGTTTAACGCCTCGCGCGTAACTTTATAAGTGGAAAGAATGAATAAATACCGCGCGGTGGAATTGAACATTACTAATTTATTGTTAGCAGCTAAAGTTCGCACAAGTGTGGTAATTTATGCGCGAATACTCAAAAATTCATGCAAGCCTCAAATCGAGTCTGAGGACACGACGGGGGTTCGTGTACCGCTTTTCGTTTTTTTTTCTCAAATTTTCTCTTCTCCCTCCATCCCAGCGGAGCCGAGTAAACAGCAACGCGCACACTTTCCGAACGCCGAGTCGGCCACACGGCTCGCGTTGACCCGCCCGGTGTAATTGAGATTTCTTGGGCCCTGTGCGGCGACTTTGGCACGTAGCACTTTCCAACAAAAAAAAGAAATGAGGTCTCGACATCCTCCTTCCTGAGGACGTCTTCTCTCTCCGCGTGCAGAGAGCCATCGCAGGTCGTCACACAGCGGCACAAGAGGAGGTCACCGCATCCGTGCACCCCCCCTCGGGCGAGCGCGAGTCCTCTTTATCTGCTAACGGATAGACTCCGGAAAGAACGCACGCCAACGCTCCGCTGCGCTCAACTTTCCTGTGATTAAAATGATGGTGGTGAGTGAAAAAAAAAAGTGCACAACATCAAGCCAAAAAAATATATACAGAATGAATCGGGTAAGAATTTTTTTTGTTTTTAATGTGCTCAAAAGACATATCCCTGCTGTGCCCAATTTCGAAGAGGACGATGATTGCTATGAAATCTCCATGACCCCTCGTGAGGACCCCGAGGGCTGGCTCGAGTGCAGGAGTGCCTCTTTGCGAGGCGCCGCTGGGGAGCGTTTAGTGACGGCGGCGCGCGTGGCGAGCTTCATGGCGGCGTCTTCCCACCCCGCTCCGCTCCGCCCGCATGAAGCACAATGCCTGGCCGCGACGAGCCAGAAGGGGTCGAGAGTCAGGACCTTGGGGCGAGCAACAGGGAACGACGCTTTTGTTGTTGTTGTTGTGAAGGAATGCGGTATTGTACATAAGCCAGCAATTTATTAAACGTGTCGCCGGTGTTGCTCCCTAGATAAATGTATTTTTTTCTGCCGTGGCAATTTTTCCCATCTGCTCTTTGGTCGTTCGAGTGTATCCGTCTGGCTGCAGGTGATTGGCGTTTTGTTGTTTTTGTTGTTTGTTGCTGTTGGTGTTGTCGCCCTCCGAAGGTTAGAACGTCAGCATTAGGAATCAGTTGTGAAATTTGGCGACGGGTTTCTCTGTGCGCTTGTCTATTGGAACATGGCAACGTTGTTTACCAATTGCTGGAGCTAGAATAATAACAACAACAACAACAACGACGACCACACTGTTATACATCTGTTCCATTCGGGCTGGAGCGAAGCTGCGGAGTTGCGTTCCACACTCGTGCTTTGAACCCAGCGATCCCAAGCAGATATTTGACCACAACTCAAATCGTCCGTTGTCTGAGCTGTTCCTAGTCAACCTCCACGCTACGTTCACCAACCCGCATTCGCCAGCAGTTGCAAAACGTGTCCACAGCAACCTGCATGGCCGACGCGGGCATGAGGAGGTGTTTTCACCCAGCAATGGCTTTCAAAGGCATGATATCTGAGCACGGAACAGTCTGTGGCAAATTCGTCGTCGCTTTATTGAAGCCGAGGCTCGGCTTGCGTCGCCTAAAACCCCCACGCGCACGCGGCTGAGAGCAATCGTCGTCGTCCTTTCTTTCTCGTTAGGGGCCGTCCATAAATGACGTCACGCACCTAGGGGGGGAGGGGGTCAGATTTTTGTGACGATGTGTGACGAGTGGGAGGGGGTTGAGAAATGTGACGTCACATCAAAATGGGTAACTTTACATAAATATAGAATTGTTATAACAACACTCCTACAACATCAGAGTGCAGCGCCACATTAAATACGCACTACAATTACAATAGTTTAGAGCGATTTGAAGCATGTTTTATTTTAAAAATGGAAATATGGTTTTGGGGGGGGGGGGCAGAGCTTTGTGACGTCATTTTTGAGGGGGGGTCTGACTTTTCGTGACGTCGTGTGACGAGGGGGGGGGGTCAAAAATCGTCCAAAATCACGTGACGTCATTTATGGACGGCCCCTTATCCGCCTCCACCATCTTACCCTACGAATCGCTTCGACTGACGGTCGTTTCGTTATATTCGTCATCGCACCTTTCAGGAACGCATCCCCCGACGTACACCGAGGCATTACTGTGTCATCGCAATTCATTAGCACCACACCGCGAAGGGCAACATTCGGTTACAATAAAACAGTTACCGACAAGCATCGGGTTTATTATTCGCTGAGAATTGTGTGTGTTTTACGTGGCGAGATGTTTACTGCCTCGCCTGGTGCACAGGAGGTCGTGGGTTCGATCCAGACCCTGACGCCTGCTGCTGTATATTTGGAGTTTGCGTGTCTCTCTCTCTCATCATCATCATGGTGGCTAGGAGATGTTAACTACCTCGCCTGGTATGCAGGAGGTCGTGGGTTCGATCCAGACCCTGACGCCTGCTGCTGTATATTTGGAGTTTGCGTGTCTCTCTCTCTCATCATCATCACGGTGGCTAGGAGATGTTAACTACCTCGCCTAGTATGCAGGAGGTCGTGGGTTCGACCCAGACCCTGACGACTGCTGCTGTATATTTGGAGTTTGCGTGTCTCAATCTGCGTGGTAGTATGGATTTTTCTCCGGGTCCTCCGGTTTTTTCCTCCACATTTAGAATCAACATCACGTTTAGAGTATTTGGCTGCTAGAAATGCCCACAGGATAAGCCACTTCATTGCGCTACCATTTGTGGCCAGGTCGCTCGTGAAAAAGAGCTATATAGCTCGGTGGGCCTCATCTGGTCAAATAACAAATCGTTTAAACAAAACATTGTTAAAATAGTTTAACGTCCATAGCTGGCGATAAACTTCCAGAGCGCTTGCCACGTGTTGAAATTACGGTGCCAAGTAAAATGTATCCCGCCATTTGTGTTCCCCAGGCGTGACAGAGCTGTCGAGTGTGCAGGCGGTGCAACTGCACCGGCGTCCGCGAGGAGGGGGGAGGGGGAAGGTGGGAGAGGGGAGGTGGGAGGGGGGAGGCCCGTTTCGTTTCTTGCAGCGGGTACCGTGCCAACCGCCCCCAGTGTGCGCGTGCACACGCGTGTGTGTGTTCACGTACGTGTGTGTGTCAAGGTCAGCCTCTGTGATGGAGAATCGTGAAAGACACTGCCGGAGAGTTGGAGGCAGTCGCCCTCCAGCAACAACGGAGGGCAGAGGAGCAGCAACTGTCAGGACAAGGAGTGGAGCGCCGAGCGGTTAAAACGCAGAGAATTGGCACAGTGGCGAGCACTGGTGGTGCATCTGCCAGCCATCTCAGTCAGTCGACCCTTGGCATCCGGTGGTCTGTTCCGTGACCTCCTGCCAGCGGGCCTTCGACACTTCACGTGGCATCAAAGTGCGCCTAGCATGGCACAAGCGCCGTGGTGAAGTCACCGCCACTTAGTGGCGAACGGTTGTTGTTGTGTGTGTTCACGCGGTAATGTAGCGGTTAGCGCACTGCGCTACGAACCCGGCAAATCCGAGTTTGATTCTCGCTCACAGCCACTACCAGTGACGATGATTTGAACCGGTCCTGGGCCTCCCTTAGGTTGACTCAGCCTCAAATGAGTATCTGGTGCGGTGTGGAAACATCTCCACTCGGGAGACAAATTCGGCCGGGCGTGGTGCTGGCCACACCCACCCCCTCGTGTGCTGTACCGGCCTTCATAGGTGCTCGCTAACAGCACTTACCCCAGCAGTCTGTTACACGGAGGGTCTTTGTATTTGTGTGTGCACACACGTGTGTGTGTGTGTGTGAAAGAGATATATGAATCAACACACCAACAGGGGGAAAAAAATGAAAAATGACTCAATAAAAACTTGCCAGGATACATGGTAATGACACGAGTCGTTGGCAAACGTGTGATACTTAACGCTCCATTTTTATAGAATATTCTTGCAAATGGGAAAACAGGGAGAGTGTGTGTGTGTGTGTTGGATGCATGGAGTGTGGCCGTGAATGCGCATGTGGTTGCCTGCGACTAAATTGCTGAGAATGCGCCCAATCCCATCACATCCGACAAGCTCAGTCGCTTGAAGCCTGGTTAGCACTTGGGTAGGAGACTAGCCTGGGAATAGCAGGTGTTGCTTGCTTAAGCTGCAACGTGGGCAGCAAAGGCTTATTGAATACTTTCGTGCAGAGCACTTCTTCGTTAACCCCTTGTACAGTGAGGGAAAAAAGTATTTGATCCCCTGCTAATTTTGTACGTTTGCCCACTGACAAAGAAATGATCAGTCTATAATTTTAATGGTAGGTTTATTTGAACAGTGAGAGACAGAATAACAACAACAACATCCAGAAAAACGCATGTCAAATTTTTTATAAATTGATGTACATTTTAATGAGGGAAATAAGTATTTGACCCCCTCTCAATCAGAAATATTTCTGGCTCCCATGTGTCTTTTATACAGGTAACGAGCTGAGATTAGGAACACACTCTTAAAGGGAATGCTCCTAATCTCAGCTTGTTACCTGTATAAAAGACACCTGTTCACAGAAGCAATCAATCAATCAGATTCCAAACTCTCCACCATGGCCAAGACCAAAGAGCTCTCCAAGGATGTCAGGGACAAGATTGTAGACCTACACAAGGCTGGAATGGGCTACAAGACCATCGCCAAGCAGCTTGGTGAGAAGGTGACAACAGTTGGTGCGATTATTCGCAAATGAAAGAAACACAAAAGAACTGTCAATCTCCCTCGGCCTGGGGCTCCATGCAAGATCTCACCTCGTGGAGTTGCAATGATCATGAGAACGGTGAGGAATCAGCCCAGAACTACACGGGAGGATCTTGTCAATGACTTCAAGGCAGCTGGGACCATAGTCACCAAGAAAACAGTTGGTAACACACTACGCCGTGAAGGGCTGAAATCCTGCAGCGCCCGCAAGGTCCCCCTGCTCAAGAAAGCACATACAGTATACATGCCCGTCTGAAGTTTGCCAATGAACATCTGAATGATTCAGAGGACAACTGGGTGAAAGTATTGTGGTCAGATGAGACCCAAATGAAGTTCTTTGGCATCAACTCAACTCGCCGTGTTTGGAGGAGGAGGAATGCTGCCTATGACCGCAAAAACACCATCCCCACTGTCAAACATGGAGGTGGAAACATTATGCTTTGGGGTTTTTTTTCTGCTAAGGGGACAGGACAACTTCACCGCATCAATGGGACGATGGACGGGGCCATGTACCGTCAAATCTTGAGTGGGAATCTCCTTCCCTCAGCCAGGGCATTAAAAATGGGTCGTGGATGGGTATTCCAGCATGACAATGACCCAAAACACACGGCCAAGGCAACAAAGGAGTGGCTCAAGAAGAAGCACATTAAGGTCCTGGAGTGGCCTAGCCAGTCTCCAGACCTTAATCCCATAGAAAATCTGTGGAGGGAGCTGAAGGATCGAGTTGCCAAACGTTAGCCTCTTGGAGAAGATCTGCAAAGAGGAGTGGGACAAAATGCCTCCTGAGATGTGTGCAAACCTGGTGGCCAACTACAAGAAACATCTGACCTCTGTGATTGCCAACAAGGGTTTTGCCACCAAGTACTGTCATGTTTTGCAGAGGGGTCAAATATTTATTTCCCTCATTAAAATGCAAATCAATTTATAACATTTTTGACATGCGTTTTTCTGGATTTTTTTGTTATTCTGTCTCTCACTGTTCAAATAAACATGCCATTAAAATTATAGACTGATCATTTCTTTGTCAGTGGGAAAACGTACAAAATCAGCAGGGGATCAAATACTTTTTTTCCCTCACTGTATGCCTGCTTGGTTTGATCTGGCACCTCCTGTCCCCGCGCACACGAATCCAAATTCTCAATGCAGCCTCCTCCTGAATAAATAAAAGCTAACTCAAAAAAGTTGAGACACCCCCGAATTTTCTATTGAACAATTGATACATGTTGACTAAAACAGAGCCCTTCATCAGCCATCCACATTGCGTGCAAACGGATAGCGATTGAGGACGCACTGAAAACACCACCTCCGGACAGTTATTCATCTTGGCTTGCCAAGTTAATCATGCGGCATTGTTGAATGAATTGCTCACTTCGGTTAAATGACACTGCAGTCTAGACTCAAAACTATGTTTTTTGTTTACCAGGTAAGGCCCACTGAGCTATATAGCTCTTTTCAGAAGCGACCTGGCCACAAATGATAGCTCAACGAAATGGCTTATCACGTGGAAATGTATGGCAGACAAATACGCTAAACGCACGTTGATTCTAAATGTGCAGGGAAAAACCGGAGGACCCGGAGAAAATCCATGGGTCCACGGGTAGAGAGAACACGCAAACTTAAAATATACAGCAGCAGGCGGCGGCAGGGTCGGGCTCGAACCCACGACCTCATGCATACCAGCCAAGGTAGTTAACGTCTCGCCACCGCAGTGCCAAGTACGGGGTGGGGGAGTGAAACGCCTATCACCTGACCGGGCATCTGGAACCAACTTCTGTTCGGGATGAACATTCGCGTCTTTGCAGCGGTTGCGCTACAACCCCTCGTAATGGTGAAGCTCGCGTGAACAGGACTCGTTCTGTTGACAGGTGTACACTTTTCATTATTTTTGTTTCTCGTTTGTATGCCTCTTGTCGGAGAGTCAAGACCTCTCTCCGCGAGCAGGCCCGAGCCCACTGGGTGGTCACAGCTTCCTCTGACCATCAAATAAATATTGGCCCCTTATTTTCTATACTTTGTTTCATGTTTTGTTGTAAACAAGAGTCCTGGTAGAAAGCGCGCGAGCGACGGGGAGAGAGTTGGCTACAGATTTTCCGCGAGCGAGAAGCCCCGAGGTCACGTGCCCACGGGACAAGGGCAAGGGAAGGTGGCAACATGGCCTCTTAATAAACCACATATCTGCGAATTCGTGTTCAAAACAACAGCCAAAACAAACAGCGATAGCGGAGGGCGGCTGGCTCAGGGCTCAAACACAAAAGCGCTACCGCTAAGATCCTGGGTTCGAATGTGGAATTTATCCACCAATGATTTTCTTTGTTTAAATGTTTTTATTATATTTCAGGAGGCGCTCTGTACAGAACACGAACCATCAACTTGGAGGGAGACGGGGGGGAGATACAGAAACTCCGTGGACGTGAGCCCCGAACGCTGTGCTCCTGGATTTATAGGAGGGAGGAATCCACCAATTATTTTTAAACTGTACGCTCAAAATGTAGAGTTGATGGTCTCCATCTGGTTATGTATCTATGCATGTTGAACTTCTTTCACACCGTACGTAGCCAACCGTGCTAATCGGAGGTTGCGGGGGGAAGGACAACAAACAAAACCCAAATAAAAGTTCTAAAGAAATCAGTTTTCAATTTAGATGATTTGAAAGTGCATAGCTCCGGTGGCTTCCCAATATCAGATGCGCAGAAGCAAATCTGGTTAAGCAATGAGTGCACGCGGAAAAGACATCGCATTAAATTGATATTTTTTACTCAATTACTCTAAATTCCATTTTGAGAAACAAAAAAGAATATTGGTTGGATTTCTACGTGAAGAACATATCTCTGTGAATAAAAGGTCACTTAAAATACATCTCCGAAGTAGTTCTGTGATATCTGCTTCCACGGGCCACTCCCACACACGGGTTGATGTATTGCTGTACGCTCATAGGCAGATGCCGACAGCACAACCATACATAACAGAGGTTTTTTGGGTTAGATAGCGTAAATATATAAATGTGTTGTTAAAACCCGCCACCACCCGACACAGCCAACTCGTAAGGGTTGTAAACAAAACGTGGCCAATTCGTCACTAGTACAGCACTAGTGTATTGGAGAGCCAAGCCACAACATTTATAATCTGAGAACGACGTTTTGCCAGTAGTTACAACTAGCTTCATCAGGCGACAGCCAGATTTGTGGAGAAGTCCACCTGTTTCGTTCTTTATATAGAGGCGTAGATGTGGTGACCACCACGCTTCGGCGCTCTTGCGCCAGGTGGGGGGAGGGGGGTTAGGGAGGCAACGTACATTATGCATGTGCATTATGCGAGCCCTTTGAACTTGTCCTTCCTGTCTATTGTGTGTATTAAAATAGTAGTTACGTACTAGTGACGAATTTGTATGTTCTGCTTACGTGACAACCCTTACTAGTTGGCTGTGTCGGGTGGTGGCGGGTTTTCACGACACATTTATATATTTACGCGATCCCAAAAAACCTCTATTATGGATGATATTGGTCGCGAAAGCCTACGTGTTAAACAGCACAACCATAACACCATTGCGGGGGGTGGGGGGAGGTGGGCGGTGGGGGGGGACAAAGCAAAATAACGCAATTGACAGCTCAACAAATTGGTTTATCACGTGGAAATGTATAGTAGCCAAAAACTCTGAACGCGTGTCAATTCCAAGTGTGGAGCGAAACAAACCTGAGCTCCCCGAGAAGAACGCACACGACCACGGGAGAGAGAGAGAGACTCAAACACCAAATATACAGCAGGCGTCAGGGTCGGGATCGAACCCACGACCTCCTGCACACCAGGCGAGGTAGTTAACATCTCCTAGCCACCGTGATGATGATGAGAGAGAGAGACACGCAAACTCCAACTATACAGCAGGCGTCAGGGTCGGGATCGAACCCACGACCTCCTTCACACCAGGCGAGGTAGTTAACATCTCCTAGCCACCGTGATGATTATGAGAGAGAGAGACACGCAAACTCCAAATATACAGCAGGCGTCAGGGTCGGGATCGAACCCACGACCTCCTGCATACCAGGCGAGGTAGTTAACATCTCCTAGCCACCATGATGATGATGAGAGAGAGATAGAGAGACGCAAACACCAAATATACAGCAGGCGTCAGGGTCGGGATCGAACCCACGACTCGCTGTACACCGGGCGAGGTCGTTAACATCTCGCAGCAGAGGCGCCGTGAAGCGAGTCGCTGCACGCGAAGCTCGCCCGTGACGAGTCGCGATGCAGCCAAATCACACGTGCAGGGTGAGCCTCGAGTCGCGGGGGGTTTGTAAACTCATCAACACAGTGGTAATGGAACTCTATCGTAATGCAGCGTGAGAAATATATAGATATTGTCCTGAGCAGCCGTAGTGCCGGATGGGAGAGACATCAAGTAGCCGGATATAACAAAACCCCCCAAAAAAAGAATTGTTGCAAAAGAAAATAATACGGTGAAATATTGTGGGTTTCGTTTTTTTACATTAGCACGGGTCTGGTTAGCGCGGGCTGCGGATGAAGGCACGACCGAGGCTGCGGGTTTTGCGGTTCTGCGCATCGGCTCTCGGTGCGGAGCTCAGAAGTCCGTCCAGTGGCGTGGGTATTTTGAGTGTGCAGGCGGTGCAGCTGCACCAGGGTCCACGGGCCAGATGGGCAAAGGCACCGGGCGGGGCGGGGTGAGGGTTCGCAGGGGGAAATTGGGCAGAGGTGGTCACATTTCCTTCTTTGCGCCAGGGCCCATGCCAACAACGTTTAAGCCACTTCTACATTCACCCACCAGCCACAACCAATCCTCTCACCGGGCAATTAGTTCCCATCTTTGTAAGTGCTGTTTGTCCAAATTATTGGGAAATTTATGTCAAATGTTTTTTTATTGAGCACCACTCTTTCAAATTCCTCCTGCCCCCCCCTCCTCCTCCCCTTACTTTTTTATGTTCTCTTATCGTTTGCGATATCTCCCACACCTCCGATTAGCACGGGTGGCTCCGTACGGTGCTAAAGAAGTTTAACGTACCTTTCATTGTATCCGTTGCTCTTTCATTGCCGTTTGAATGACGTGTACGAAACACGCATCGATCCATTGGTTTGTAGAAGTTCCTCGCGTCCGTGCCTTAGAAAGTGTGAATTTTTAGAATAGATAATTTCCAAATCGTACGTGTCACAAATAACGATTCGGCTTAAACCCTGCAAGCCACTGGAGATTTCTCATCCACCGCAAGGACCAGCCTCGTCAATCCTTGACTCAAATTGCGACCATAAATCGTGACAGTTCAATGACTTGTGAGGTTTTCAATTTATTGCATGCCAAATAACAAACAGCAAAAGTTTATGCATCTTAAAAAAAAAAGTACATGATTCTGTTCACGGCCTGGGTCAACATGCCTAACAGCCGTTATTCATGTATTTCTTTCTCCCACTCGAAACCACTTCGGGGGCATTTGAATGTCAAGAGAAGGAGAAGCTCGGCAGCACGTGACACATTCCGACCAATCAGAGACGGCTCTAATCAGCGCACAACCGCGAACAACAAAGCCTTCAAATCGCAGCACGCCAACGAGACGAGACGGCTGTGGAGGAGAGACAACCCTTGTACTTCGGAGGGGGGGGGGGTGGATAAGGAGTTAGGAAACTCGTGTGAATACAATATTAATTCAGATTTTTTTTCATCGCTCCTCTAATCGGAATCCCAGCAGTGATCGAGGACATCAATTTTCTTCTCCCTCCTTTTTTGTACTTTTTTTTATTGGTCTCGTTTCTTTCTTAAATGCCTTTGTGGTTCTTTTTTTTCCCAATCGCTTTCAGGATTTGCGATGTCGCCATCGTTTGATGGGAGATTGGTAAATTAACGCAAGAAAAGCAGTGTAACAACACTTGTATCTAAATTGGCATTACACAACTACTTCTGAGGGCATCCCGTTTTCGAACAGCGTTCATCCGATGTCAATCAAGGAGATGCTTTTTATCCTCAGCACTAGAATTTTCCAATGTGAAATCCTAATTTAACGTTATGGTTAAATATACAGTAGACTCTCGATTATCCGCGCTGATGATAATTAAAAATCGCGGATAATCGTAAAATAGAAATGTTCCGCGGATCTCTATGCCAAAAGTCACTCACATGGGTATCCATTACGTTCAAGTTAAGAAAATGTCGTGTTTGAATGAACAAACCTAAAATTTGTAATAAAGGATGTGTTGTGCTCAGTGATAACACTTTCCTGCTTCCGCTTAAACGCGTTGATATTATTAATCATTGATCGTATCTGCGCGAATAAAATATCGGTTGTTCCATAGGATTCGGAGGGGGAGGGGTGCGTCCGGCGTACCTACGCAAGTGGGGGGGGGGGGTAAAAAGTAGCGTGCGTACAGGGAGGTGGAAGGGTCAAGTTTTGACAGATTTTCTGCGAACGTACTAAATGTATGGCCCCTAAGTGAATGATAGCAGAGCCACGCTAATCAACATCGATCAAACTCCACCCACTGTTGTAAAGATATGGCAACTACTGTACTGTAGAGGTGATCACGTGGATTTCGGATTAACCGCATCACATATTTATTTCCAATAAATACAATGTAGAACTGTTTTTAGATTATTAATTTGGGCTCAAGCGACAATCCATGAGTTACATGTCAAAATCTCAAGTACGCGGTTCATCCACAAAACGAATAAGCCGCACGCAGATAATCGAGAGTCTAATGAATATATATAATATTAGATATATTAATAATTTGGAACCCAGGAAGTGAAATAAGGTTTCCGGTTAAAATGTTAGTCTCTGTCAAATACATCCCAGTGTGGTCAATAGAATGAGCACAGATAAAGCTGCATATAAGCACAGTGCTTGGGAGCATGTCAACTGTGCTTATCTCCAGACCAGTGTGCTTGAATCAGAAGTCGTCTTTTGTCTTCCACCACTGGCGTAATGCAAGTGCGTGTTGCTTACGTGAGAAATGGGGTTTATATCCAACTTTCTGCTGTGTCGCTTTGTGGGAAGTAAACAGTTGTTGATCGATGCACAGACTCGTCCTCGCCATACGCATGCGCAAATTTCCACCGTTGTCTCAGGGCCACCAAGGGAGATGAGCGCTGCGGCATGCTCGTGAAGGCAGGAAACCCCCTTAACTTTTCAACAAAACATACATCAACAAAGCATGTGCGTGGTGGTGGTGGTGACCTTTGTGAAATCGGCACTTTGGACGCAAGCGTTTGTGGATCGCGTCGATTTGTGAAATTCCAACACCCGCTGGGTTTTGCGAAGCGCTGTGAATCCGTCTATGGATCTTGGAGTGCCTGAATGCACGGTGGGTTTTCGCCAAATATTCGGCTGTTACCCCACCAACTTGCGTGCAATTGGCCAAGCATCCCTATGTATTGCTCATTCTTTAGCCAGTAAATAATAATCATAATAACGTTCATTTTATATAGCGTCATTCATGGCAATAGCATCCGCTCTACGTTAATTACATATAAGGACCAAATCGCATATACGTGGTTGGCTGCTCACGGAAAAAAAGAAGCCCAACACGTGAACACATACATACCAAGAAAATGAAAACTCCGACTACTACCACCAAGCAAAATCTTTTTTTTTTATAAAAAATTAAGAAATGGCACAAAAAAAATCACGAACAACCAATGGCGGAGCCAAAATTTTCAGGTAGGGGGGGCAACCCCTCCAGAAATGAAACATGATAGAGGAGTTGTTAGTAAGGACTTGTCCCTTGCTTTTTATTCGACGCGTGTGCGGCGATGGCGCAGCCATCGATCGAGGGTGTGATCGGCATCGCGCTCGCTGAAGGTGTTGATGCCTCCAGGGAAGTCGTGGACTGTATACGCAACTGCGCACAATTCTGTGAGTCACTTATAACCGCTTTGCCGTTACTTATTGCCAATTATGGACTCAGACTATTGTCCTTTCATCTCATAGTGTCCCTGTCACGTAATAATATGCAACACAGTGGCAGTGTGGGTCACAAAATGCTGATTTATTACTAATAAACCCCAATGATCCGATCTAAATTAGGGATTTCGATCGGATTATTCCCCCCCCCCCCCCCCACTGGCTCTGCCAGTGCGAACAACGAAAAGTAATCAAAACAAAGTAATGAGTCCATGAGATCTCAACATCGCAGACCACAATCCCAGCTTCCCCACCGAGCGAGGAAACCTTCACAGTATTAGTAATGTATGTTGAATTTCTTTCGCACCGTATGTAGCCAACCGTGATAATCAGAGGTGCGGGAGAAGGACAACAAGCTAAACACAAAAAGCAGTTCTAAAGAAATGAGTTTTCGATGTAGATGTAAACGTGCCTAGCACCAGTGTCGTCCTAATATTGGAAGAAGGAGCGTTCCAGACGGCCGCAGAAGCGCATCTGAAAGCGCGCGATGGCAGTGACCGTCTTTGTTCGATGGCGAGCCAAAAGCCGCTGCCGCTGCTGCTGCGAGGATGACCGGAGTTCGAGTGATGGCTTATGCTCTGTGACGAGATCAGCAGGATACTGTATTGTGGTTCATTTGCTGCGAGCACTTTGTGTGTAACGAGCGCGAGCGTGGCGATGAGTGAGTGGGCTGAGGAGGGCTCGTGGATGCGATGGTTGTTCGTCGCGAGTGAGACGAGTGATGACCAGCCAACAATAATGAGACGACTCGCAGCGTGCACAATTTCGCGATAGGGGCAACGAAAATTCGTGCACGCGACCCCGGAGGTTGCGGAGGCCGGCTCAGACTTAGCCCCCAGAAGATGATGCCGCCAGCTGTTTCATCGTTGTCTCGGTGTTGTTTTTCTTCTGTTGTCGTTGAAGGTTGGCGATGACTCGCCGTGGCGCACGTGAAGGGGAGTGGGGGGGGACGTGGAATTACCTGGTTGGAGCACGAGGCCACACCAATGAGCAGAACTCCCTTTCCGCGTGCTCGGGTCAGACATCGCAGGTGATAGGTCAAGGCTGACCGGAGCGACAACAGCACGAGGAACATGACGTCACCGAGGAACCTTGCATCGCGCGGCCTCGGCGGAGTGACCCTTTGGGGCCACGTGGGCACGTTGCAAAGGGAAGAGATGCCACGCGTGGGTCATCGATTGCTGTTGACGGGACAAGAGGCGCTGATAGTTGCAAGACTCTTTGAAAGAATGTGCGACGGGGCGGTCATTTGTACGGTAGGTCTGGTGGACTCAAGTCGATGTTTCTTGCGCAGTGGGGAAACACCGGGGCCGAATTGTTTCAGACGAGCGGGGAAACCGGCCCCGTGGCTGCAAGAGGCGTTGCGAGGTTTGCTATAAATGACTGCGGGTTCCGGGGCACGCCGCTGAACGATGGCTGCTGGCAGCTTGTCAACACGAGATGTTTTAATTGGAGCGGTGTGAATGAGGCTAAGCACTTCCCCGAGGCGTGATGGATTGAAAGGAAGATAATGCAGCTGACGAGGAAGTGGGGGGGGGACGTGAAAGACCCTCAGCTGTAAAATGCTAGCAGAGAGAGAGAGGGGCCTGGATTGTGATGAGGAAAGCGTGTGTTTGAGAAACAAGTGCAACGTGATGGCTTAGTGGCGGTCCGCTCGGTGGTCGGGCAGTGGGGGAGCGAACGGTCCTGGGTGGAGGATGACCTAAGGCGAGCTGCACAGAAATGTTTTTAACTGAACAATTTTTATTTAATTTTACCAAGTAAGGCCCACTGAACTACGTGGCTATTTTTTTTTTTTACAAACTGGCTGTCACAAATGACAGCTTAACGAAGTGGCTTATCGCGTGGAAATAATTAGAGGCCAAATACTGTGAACGCGTGTTGATTCTAAATGGGGAGCCGCGGTGGCGAGGTGTTAACTCCCTCGCCTGGTATACAGAAGGTCGTGGGTTCGATCCTAATCCTGACGCGTGTATGTTTGGAGTTTGCGTGTTCTCCCCGTTGTCGTGTGGATTTTTCTCCTCCGATTTGTCCCTCCACATTCAGAATCAACGTCACGCGTTTATGGTATTTGGCTGCTTCATGATGTCCACGTGGTGACGAGCCACTTCGTTCAGCTCTCGTTTGTGGCCAGGTCGTTTCATGGAGGGAAAAACCGGAGGACCCGGAGAAAAGTCCACGCGACCACTGGGCGAGAGAGAGAGAGACGCACTCTCTAAATACACAGCAAGCGCCAAGCTGATCTGATCACTCATCTAAGATGCCCTCGGGGCAATGATTAGCCTATTCCTAGATTTGAAGCTTTCGTGACTGCAAGGATTCATATTCTTAGTTTTTTTCGGTAAAGTCACGTAGGTAAAAAATTTGAATTAATAAAAGTAAAATAAAAAATAAAATAAAAATCACGACGTATCAAGTTACAGATATCGTGCTGTGACGGTTCCACCTGAAGACGGAGGCTTGTGTTGCCTCCGAAACGTCGTGATTTTTATTTTTATTTTACTTTTATTAATTTTAATTTTAAGTTTTTTACCTACGTGACTTTACCGAAAAAACCTAAGAAAAATGATTAGCTTGTTTTGGCAGTTCGACTCGATTCGCGGAAACGGGAGATCAGTCGGTGTCCGTCTCGAAACGTGAGCAGGCTGAACTCAGAATGGGTTTTTTTTTTATTTATCAGAATCTGTATTTTAAACTGGAGGAATCCGATGAGCAACGAAGCTCTTTTTGCAACAGATGTCCGAGTCGTAGGATGTGTGTGTTGGCATCGAGCACCGTTTGACATCGACAGCAGCTGTCAACGGCCGCACTCTGTCGCAAGATGGAACGTGTCCCCCTGTACGCCATTTCAAGGGCGCAAGTTTGTCCCACCGCTCTTTTGCACGCTTTTATTTAACTCTGTCTGTTGTTGTCGTATCCTCAAATCTTGTAACTCAATTTCAACCCACTTCCCAATGTGGTATCGACTGCAAACTTGGAAAATGTATGTCATACTGATGACAATACTCTATTCCATCAATAAAAATAAACATTTTAAACCATCTTCTTTATATGTTACTAGTTTTACTACCCAGCTTCACCTGGGGCTTGGATTAACCACGCCCGGCCGCCTTTGTCCCCCCAGTGGCGATGTTCACACACCACACCAGTTACTCGTTTGAGGCTGAGTCGACCTAGGGGATGCCCAGGAGCGATTGAAATAATCGTCACCGGTGGTGGCCGTGAGCGGGAATCGAACTCGGGCGCCAGGTTCGTAGCGCGGCGCGCTAACCACTACACTACAACGCGTTACGCTGCCACATGCCCCGGTCACATGACAGTTTTGACGTCACAGCTCACTTACCGTGAAAAAAATAGATGCATTATTGAGCAACCCCCCCCCTCAAAAAAACCTAAAAGTGTATTTTTATAATCTTTGCATGGTGTACAGTCTGGAAAGTACCCACATGGCACATTTCCAGTTTGTTGCATGTCGGGAAGTACGCTAAACATTTTTAACAGACACACACATTCGCAACTTTGCCTTTTATATATATGGAGATGTTGCGCATTGGCTCTAATTGTCCACGCTCAACTAACATTGCCTGAAAATCACCACGGCCCCTCCCTCACGATATGGCAAGCTTCGGGGCCACTTCCTGGAGTCGTGGAGTTCTGCCATTACCCGTACGGTACATTTCATTAAGTCGTGTTTTGAAAAAAGCATTTTTAAATATAACTTTTTAAAGTCGCGTTTGATTTGCTGTGCGTTTGCATCCACATCAAATCAGGGGGTCGGACGGGTAGAGACAGGTTCGTGCGGTGCATTCATATTCACCCGGTGCATTAACTCGGAGAGGGTTGGCCGACTCTGTCGGGTTACTTTATGACAAGAGGCGCACGACGACAACAAAAACAACAACAACAAGATCGTTGGTCAGAGTAAGAGGCAGGGTGTGAACCGAGAGGTGGCAGGAAAACGACGATTGGAATTGGCCACGATAGTAAATCCGGGGGGAACTGAATTCTTGCGCCTGTCAAGTCGATGGTCGATGTTGTTGTTGTCGCTGTTGAGTTGGTCGGGGCCGGTTGAAGTCGCATTTTGCACCGTGGAAGCGGTCACGGAGGTCACAGAGGTCACGGAGCTCGGATAGAGAGAGTTGAACGTTGCCCCCTTGGTGGACGGTCCGAGATGAGGACAGAGAAAAATGATGTTGCCCGCGCCCAGGCGAAGCAGCCTGTGGCCCGGAAGGATGCTGGTCGAAGGGGAAAGGAAACGTGTTTCATTTCTAGGGGCGGTGCCATGGACTTTGGCCAGGCCTCCTGCACGATGGTGCTGAAGATCATGGCTCGTGGATGGCTTTGAAGACACGTGGATCGATATCAGCGACCACTGCGTCGGGGCGGTCAGGCCTGGCCCATGCCTCGCAGATGAGGAGTAGGTCAAGCGAGGAAGTCAGTGATAGTGTCGTGAATGAGGGCACATTTTTCAATGACGGAGCGTGATTTCAGATGCCCTGTATTTTTACATGCCAAATATCGGGCTTTTGCAATGTAAAATATGGACCTAAAATACACTAAATCATTACCATTACTATGATAATTATAAAGGTATGATGGATAGAAATGTGCAAGCTGTGTGATTATGGTGAGATTGTTCAAAAATTGAGAACGTATTAAAATGGAGGATTTTCTCAGCTACGTGCTGTGGGGAGGCTCGCTTAATGGATTGACGAAAGCGGCTTGCTTCTATTTCCATGCCTCTTCACATCCCCACCTGCTGTTGACAGCAGATGTATAAGCGTTGCTCTGCGTGTGCTTAAGTGTGGGGTTGTCTACGAGATGTCTCAAACAGGGAGTCAGACATGCCAGCAGCTCCGAGTGAGGGCATGCGGAGAGGGCCTGCTAAAGTCGACACTGCCCAGGAAGTGAGTCAATGCCACGCTCATATTGTCCGCCCGGTATATTATCGGCGAAAGCAATTTCCGTAACCTTTGGCTCTTCTGACGTGGTGTTCGGGTTGTACCGCGTTCTGTTCGGCTTTTTGCGTCTAGTTTGTCTTTCCCGACGATTCGCACGGTTGGATACGTACGGTGCGAAAGAAGCTCAACAAACATACACGGCATTCCGGGAGCTTCTCGAGAAAGGCGCCGATGAAAGCTTCTTCTGGAACTGAATTGAAGAAGCGCCCAGCATATGGAGTTACAACTGTGTGGGGTTTTTTCTTCGGACATCGTGCCACAAACAACAAGCGGCGAAATGCCATAACACTCCTGAGAGCTGCACAGTGCACCGATGAAAACCTAGGCAGTCGTTTATATTCTTACTTTGAAGTTCCTTCACCAACTCCTTCAACCACCCCAAACCCT
>CM025621.2:11754186-11774665 GCA_014621495.2 Entosphenus tridentatus | reverse complement strand
TCACCAACTCCTTCAACCACCCCAAACCCTTTCCTCCATCACCCCCCCCCCTCTCTCACCGCCACCCGACCAGCCTGTTCCTTTGACTAACAGTCAGTCGCCAGCGCTGCTTAATACGCATTCACAAGTGCAGATTTCAAAGTCAATGCACACGACGGCATCGGCTCTGGCTCTGGCTCGAGAACAAACATATAAACACGTGCGATTGGGTAGATAGGCCAACTACAGTGACCATTATCTGAACCGGTCCTGGGCCTCTCCTCGGTCGACTCAGCCTCAAAATGAGTACCTGGTGCGGTGTGTAAAACATCACCACTAGGGAGACAAAGGCGGCCAGGCGTGGTGTTGGCCACCCACCCCCTCGTGCGCCGTGCCGGCCTTCATAGGTGCTACTCGCTAACAGCACTTGCCCCAACAGTCTGTTAAAGGCGATACGGGAGATCTTCGTGTTGAACAACTGTTGGGTTTTATTTTCTTTGAACACCCCCCCCCCCGCCGCTTTTAAAATGAACACCAAATTCACTTTAGCCGTCGGCAACAGCCCCGACTCACGCTGATTTCGGCCAAATGGCGCTGAATTGTTATCTGACGCTGCCTTCTGCGCGCGATTATTTAAGATAATTGCGTTGACTTATTACGTTCTCACGAGAAAGAAATAAAACACACACACACAAGTACGAAGCAGGTGAAGAAAGGGGACCACGTGAATATGTAATCAAAAATCTAACTTTATTCTCGCGAGTGATTGCCGCCCTATGAAGATGAAAGCCGTAAGAGCTGTATTATTGTCTCGAAGATAAGATTAACTTAATCCATTTTACACGCTAAAAGTGTATTTCTCTACTCTGTTATTTTTACCGTTTTCTTGTTTAAAAAAAAAAAGCGTCACATCCCAGAATCTGACACGTTACAATTTCAAACGACAGTGGGTTTAGCATGTTTGTTGAAACTCAGTCAGTATGTTATTATCAGCCCCGTGCGCCGCCAATGCAATTGGACATGGCGCGTGACGTGACATGACACAATGAGGTAGAATTGAATGCCCTTGTGGAAGGAAAAATAAATATCCTCCCCCCCCCACCGAGGGTTGAATAGACCTGTTCCCCATGCGACGAATTATGGGGGGCGGGGAAGGGGGGCCACCTTGCTCAAGAGACATAATTCTTGGAACCGGTACCTTCACACCACACTATCACTGCAGCGCAGAGCAGTGAGCAAGCCCCCCCCCCCCCCCCCCCCACCGCATGTTTAAGAATAGGTCATGCGCGTCCAAAAAATGGTCTGCAAACCGTGCAGTCAAATCCACTTAGCGGCAGCCACTTCACGAGGGGACTTAGAAACAAAAAAATATATTTCTATGATTGTGGGGAGTGCGGGGGGAACTCGAGGATGCTAGCGGGAGGAATTACAACTCATAAGCACGTGTAACGTACACACACGTGTGTAACGTACACAAACGTGCGTGTACACACACGGAAAATTCCCTTTTGGCAGTCCACTTGTCGGATGAGGGCTCTCGGCACGCGGAGCGGGTCACGCCTGTTGTTTGACCTCGCGTCGCCGCGTCGCTGCCAGTTGACGAGGGCGGGAGGAGCGCGGTCGCGAGAGGTCACAGGAGTACAGTACAACAATAGATGTGTTTTGCCACGTTGCCCTCTGCTGCCGCGCGATATCGGCAGCCCTGCAACAACAACACTGTTAGTGCGTGGCTCAAGCATGCCTTGTTTCCGTGCCTTGACGATAGACACGTGTAACTGGAATAATCGTAATCGTGACCTGTGTTTATCCGGCAAAGCCCGAGGCTTAAGATGATTTTTTCTTTCAAGAGGATCCGGCATTTGTTTGTCCATTTTCATTCACCGAGTGTTTAAACATGCTGGAAGAAATGAGTGTACAGTACACTGGAAACTCCACACGTATGGATTCAAGAATCCATTGCCGCCATGCTATTCCGTCGCCACCACAAAGAATATACACCGAACACTGTGTCCATGTTTCCTTCCAGTCTCAGTGTCGCCGTGGTAAGCAGAGGCACAGCACTTCGAAGCCAGTAACCTTGAATTCGATTCCTGGCCACGGCTTGCATCCGTGGCAAATTATATCTTAACATGTTCCCGGGGCCCACCTCATCAACCCACACGAACCCACGTGGTGAAGTATAGCCGAACAAACGCCCAGTGCTGACACGAAATGAAGAGGTGCTCATCCAGCAGTGGACGAACAGAAGGTTGTAAATTATCATTACCGGCAGCCCGCACATCCTTTGGACGTGACTATCCGTCCGTCTCTCCAGCCAGCCAGCCAGCAAATCTTTTTTTTTCGAATGCAGGTGACAATTTACAGCCACGTGCCAATCCACTGCTGAAGGGCCTCGTCCCAGCGCGTCATGCGAGTCGCGAGATATTATGCGGGTTGACGTCATCACGCAGATATGCGCGGTGACGTCACCGCCGCGAACGTGCACTTGGGAGCGCGGCACCCAGACGGGAAGGAATCCACCAAGGTTATCAACCAGTAAACTTTTTGGGTTTTCTAATTTAGTATGACACGCAGTGTGTTAAATATATAACTTGATAGTTGGATTTTGCAAAGCATCTATGGTGTAATGTAGTTACCCATGAGAGGTCACCATAGCTCCTGTAATTTTTGTGTTTATCAAAATGTGTGACTGTCCTGTATAAAATAAATATTCGTGAGAAAGAACGGAGATCTTTGTTAAAATGAACAGTGCAGAACTTGTGGAAGTTGCCACGGTGGCGAGATGTTAACTACCTCGCCTGGTATGCAGGAGGTCTTGAAACGATCCTGACCCTGACGCCTGCTGTATATTTGGAGTTTGCATATTTCTCTCTCCCCGTGGTCACGTAGATTTTTATTCGGGTCCTCCGGTTTTTCCCTCCACATTTAGAAACATGCGTTTCGAGTGTTTGGCTGCTATAAATGTCCACATGGTAAGCCACTCCGTTGAGCGATCATCTGTGGCCAGTTGGCTTCTGAAAAAAGTTAGACAGCTCACTGAGTCTTTCCTGGTAAGATCAACAAAAAATGTGTCGTTTCTAGTTCAAGTTAGCCGGTTCGCTCTAACACACTCTATATAGGGGGGGGGGGGGCCCATACCCATTCAGGAATTGGCTTAGCATTCCAATTTGACGCTCTTAGAAATGTCTTGAGACTAGGTGAGGCTCTCCTGTATATAAAAAGGATGTTATTGCAATTATTTTGAGTATTCCATGACCAAGCGGCAGCCTCTTGTCTTAGCCACTATCCTAAAATTGGCCTAAAAACCACTGACTGTATCACCATCCATGCTCTCATTAGCGCAAAAAATATCAACAATTTCCCCCACAATAGGCCCTTGTAGAGTAAAGGTTAGTGACTGACCACACGTGGCGTGTGTGGGTGTGCACGTGCGTGAGCGTGTGTGTGGAACTCACGGCTGGTGTCAATTCGTCGGGAGAGGCGATGTCTGTGGACTCGGTGCTAAGCTGTCACTGGCCAATGAGTGAGCAGCGGAGAGATGAGCCGGCCGTGTTCAGTCACCTCCGACGCTGTGTCACCTAAATATAGTGTTTTCATAGCCCACCACATCTCTCTCTCTCTCTGTGTGTGTTAGGTGCCAATATATATACCTTTACGTTCAGCTTTCTTGTCAAACTTTGCAGCACACATGGAGTGCAAGTGTTTTGTGGCGAGCAATTTATCAAGAGCTGCTTCTACTCGAGGTGCATTTCTGCACGAGCTAATAAAAGTAAGACGTTTCTTCGACAAGCAAACTTAAAATTATTTTCTTTGAAAACAAAACCAAGGGATTGCTTGCGTCGGCCAGTGGATGCAATGTCCCCCAGCACGAACTTCAAATGTAGAGCAGGGATTGTTTCATTTCAATGAGCTCACGTCCGCTCGTGAATCAGCGGCGGTGATGACGACGACGATGCCGATGATGAATGAGCTATGGAAACGCATTAATGGAACACGATAGAGTTACACACGTCCCTCGCAGACGGCACCCGGGGACCTTCACAGTTCGTCAATACACACAGACGCACACACACACACACAGACACACCAAATAACATCTGCAGCGGAAGAGAGGCGTAAACACCAGTGGCCATGGTCGTGGCCCAAGTCCTGTGGAGGGGCAAGATTTCATTTTGACAGCGACACCAAAGGGGCCAGATGCAATGGCCGTGTGGCTCTCTCTCTCTCTCTCGATGGCCGTTCCAGAGTTGTCCACGCTGCTATTGTCGGAGAGTGCCTCTTGACTCTTCGCAAAAGGGGGGCAAAAAAAAATCACAATGCCACTGGCCACGTGTTCAGTCGCGCGCCGTGACACCGCGGGGCGTTCGTCCGCGACAGTTCAGTGGCAAGGCAAACGAGGCCCCATTCCCTTTGTCACACACCCAGAGTCTCGCTGCAGAGGCGGAAAAGAACCCGAATCGTAGTGGTAAACATCAAGTATTTATTCAAACAGCATACAAGGTAGTCATGGTAACCAGATAATTGTTTTTAAAAATGAGTATTTGATTACTTATGCGTTCTATTACTTATTTATTTGCCACCTCTATATACTTGCGTGTGCATGTATTAAATACTGTCAGTTGGTCTATTGTGTATAAATAGTGTGTAGCCATTTGCTTTTATTATTATGTTTGTCTACTCAAAATGATAGCTTACAGCGACAGACACTTTGCTTGCCCGGTATAATTCCTCCTGCCTCGCTTGGCCTGGCTGATGGGGATCTATGCCGCGTGAGAAACCGCCCGCCCTATAGCCACTACGATGAGCTCTATGGATGCGATGTTGCTTACTGCTATGGCTGTTTGTATATTCAGGCGTGCAACGCTAAAGACCACAGAACCCGGTTTTTTTTAAGTCAATAATCTACGTGCATACATATCACTTCAACAGCATTATCGCCTTGTGAAGATATATATATAATCTCTCTGGAGCCTTCAATTCATCCTGATGTGTAATTGTTTTACAGAAGCTACATAGTGATACAAACTGCGACGAAAGTTAAGCCACGATATGATCCCCCCCCCACAACCTGCGATTGAGTTTCTACTATAGGAATACAATACTTATATACAGTATATATAAGCATACGGTGCGTGTGGTGCGCGTCTCGGGGAGGTGTAGCGGCGATTGTTAAGCGCATTGCGTTGTGCCTTAGCCCGGCGGCGGCCTGAGTTCAATTCCACGACCACAGCCAACTTCAAGCGGCGAGTGAGAGAGCTAGAGCCGGGCACCTGGCCCTCCCGTTCACCAACCCGCACTGACCAGAGTGGTGAAGTATGGTCAAGCAACCACCACGACCGATGTGGCGTGTGGGGGGGGGGGGAGGGTCGAGACTTTCATCCAGCAGCGCAATCGACAACGGGTTTTTAAATGATTGTACATCTCTGTTGTATTGATATATATATCCTTAGTGTGTGCTCAGCTTGTGCAATGTTTGAGCCCCAGTCCAGTACAGGGATCACTCCACGGTGCCTCAGCCTTCTTGACCACTCGCGCGATGGGGTTAGTGGGGGTGGGGAGGGCTCACGCCGCTATGCTCACTGCCTGCAGAACTTACATTTAATGATCTTCTTGAAGGCGTTCTGAAAGTCCTTGTTGAAGTACGCGTAGATGATGGGGTTGAGCAGCGAGTTGGAGTAGCCGAGCCAGTTGATGACGGCGAACACGCCCGGCGGCGAGTGGCACCGCTCGCCGCAGAAGGGCGAGATGAGCGCCACGATGAAGAAGGGTAGCCAGCAGAAGATGAACGTGCCCATGATGATGCCCAGCGTCTTCACCGTCTTGCGCTCCCGCGCGAGCGCCGTCTTGCGCCGACACGCGTCCGCACCCGTCCCGTTCCCGTGCTGCTGCTGCTGCGTCGATATCATCGCGGGCGACAAATGCGGCCGCGCTGAACTGTGCGCCAGGGAGGAGGGACTCCTCGCCCCCACCGCCTCGGGCAAGGCCAGCTCGCGGTGGCTCCTCTGCTTGGAGTCGCCGTTGCACGGGGCCGGAGACGGAGGCGCCGCGGTCTCTGCCTCTGCCGCCACGGACGGCATCTCGGCGCGGTTCGATATGGCGAAGGGCGCGTCGAAGGACTTCTTCTCGGTGGCCTTCTTGACGTTCTTGCGGATGCGAAACCGCGCCGCCCTGAATATTCTGCTGTAGAGGACGAGCATGAGGATGAGCGGGATGTAGAAGGCGCCGAACGTGGAGTAGATGGTGTAGCCGTGGTCCTGGCTGATCTTGCACGCGTTCGGGTCCGCCCTGTCCTCCGGAGTCCTCCAGCCCAGCATGGGCGGGATGGAGATGGAGAAGCCCACGAGCCACGTGAGGCTGATCATGATGACGGCGCGCCGCGGCGTCCTCTTGTTCACGTAGTCGATGGGGTTGGTGATCGCCCAGTAGCGGTCGAGAGCGATTACGCACAGGTGCAGGATGGACGAGGTGCAGCAGAGGACGTCCAGCGCGATGAAGATGTCGCACACCACCTGGCCCAGCGTCCACCTGTCCAAAACTTGGTAGAGAGCGGCCATGGGCAGCACCAGGACGGACACCATCAAGTCGGTGACGGCCAGGGAGCCGATCAGGTAGTTGGCCACGTTCTGCAGAGTCCGCTCGAGCGCGATCGCGGCGATCACGCACGAGTTGCCGAAAATCGCGCACAAGATTAAGGCGGTCAAGCAAAGCGACGAGATCACGGTGTAGGCTACGGACGAGGGCTCGCTGCTGTTCCCCTGCGCCGCGCTCACTGCCAGGGCCGGCGCGCTGCCTGTGATGTTGTGAGCTTCCATCGCGGTGACGGCGGCGGAGGAGGAGGAGGCGGCGGAGGCGGCGGCGGCAGCAGCCGGGACAGCGGCGCTCGTCTTTGTGTGGAGCCGCTAAAGTGGCACGCGTACAAGGAGCGGGTCATTGTTCCCCCATGATGAAGAAGCTTCTTATAGATGAGACGAGCAGCTGGGGACAGTCGCTGACGCGCTGTTGCTACTGCCGCTACTGCCGCCGCTGCTGCTGCTGTTGCCGCTGCTCGTGCGTTGACCGCGGACGCATGACTGCCCCCGTTCTTCATATATACCGCGGGTGGGTTGCGCGTCAAAGCGGCGGCAGCGGTGCTCGCCGTCTGTGTCGATCACTCGACGCGCCACCCCTTCCTTAGCTGAGCGCACCGTGCCAGCTGCGCTAGCTGCCGAGATGCCCCAACCATTGAGTCCGCTCCGCACAGCGAGTTGCTGCCCACAGTTGCGAGTCGCTCGCGCTGGGGTTGAACTGGACGAGCATGCTGGGGATTGCGCGACGGTGACTCAACTATAAACGCACGAGCGAACGCGCGCCCCCTTCGCGCGCGCGCGTGTGTGTACATGCGCGCGCGCGCTTGTACATGCGTGTGTGTGTACATGCGCGCGCGCGAATGTGCATGCGTGTGCGTGTGTGCGCTCGCACTCCCCGATACTGACTGCCGCGCGTGCGAGGCTGGTTCAGTGTTTCCGCTGCGGCTTCGAGCGCCTGGTATGGATATTACATTGTTATTGATATTTATTTATATATGTGTGTATGTATTTACCTATCATGCGCTCGGTGGATGAGCTAGCTACAGACAGACCCGCGCGCGCGCGCGTGTCTCTGCTTAATTGAGCAGCCCTTTAAAGACCCGGATTGTCAAATAATACACATTAAAATGACACAAAGCAGTGGCAGAGAGGGCTGCCGACAGAGAGACGGAAAACAATTGCAGACCAGCGAGATGATTTTTTTTAACACGTGACAATTTTAAACAACAACGATTACAAATAGAGCGTCTGTAGCCGCCGCTACCACAAACAACAACAGCAGCAGCAGTAGCAACAACAACAACAGTTGAGAAGGCACCACGCGCAGAATCCGTTGTTGGATCAGCACCGCGGACAGCGCCTCCCCTCCACACGCAACGCTGCAGCCGGCAGTGCTCCTTGCAAACCGCCATCCGACACACACACACAAAGACCACCTCCCCCCCGTATTGCCTTAACAGACTGTTGGGGCCAGTGCTGTTAGCGAGCACCTATTAAGGCTGACACGGCGCACGAGGGGGTGGGAGGGGGCGACGAGCACCACGCCCCGCTGCCTCTGGTCCCCCTGTGCCAATGCAAACACCGCGCATCAGGTACTCATTTACGGCCGAGTCGACCTAGGGGACAGGCACAGGAACGGGTTCAGACATTTCGTCGCACGATATTGGCCGTGCGCGGGAATCGAACTCGGGGGGGGGGGCGGATTCATAGCCCGCTGCGCTAACCACCACACTGCCGCTCCCCATTACACACGTGCATACGCACACTACACACGCATGCGTCGTTAATTCGCGGCGCTGTGATTTCCCCCCATCCCCTGTCACTCTTAAGACTTCTCCGCAGAGGTCGGCATAGCCCTGTGCTCGTGCACCCCTCTCGCCCGACGGCTTACACGAGCTGTGTGGGAGACGAGAGGAGCAGCCCGGATGGATGTTTGGGAACTGCGCGCCTCGCTGTTCGATTGTTCGGAGTAATGCACTCGGATCAGTGTTCGGATTTCTTTTTTTTTTACGTCTGAGCCGTCGACATTATTCACTTAACAGCGCCGAGCTAAAGCGCCCCCGTTAAAACGCGCATAATAAATCGGTTATAATGCACACCCCCCCCCCCCGCTATTAGCAGCTGGTAGCGCATCGAGTGTAAATACCAGACACTTAGGCCGTATGCAATGGTGCGTGTGTGCTTTTTTGTTTCGTCGTCAATGTGTTCGCTACTGAGTAAACAAAAGCGCTTTCTGTCGGCGTCACGCGCCACGGTTAGCGAATGACTTGGTCCACTGGAGGTGGGGTCTGAATATATGTTCGTATTTACATTGCTCCTGCGCTTTCCCCGAGGTCGACTCGATCTTAAGTGAATACTGTACCTGGCTCGGTGTGTGAACATCAGCACTGGGGAGACAAAGGCGGTCGGGCGTAGCGTTGACAACCCATCCTTACGTGTGCCGTGCTGGCCTTCATCGATGCTACTCCCTAACAGCACTGGTCCCAACAATCTGTTCGAGGCTATACGCTTTAGCTTGACCTTGCACGTACGTGGCAAACCAATCACCTCTCCTGACAGCCCAAATAGAAGTTTCCGGTGTTGGTATTTGTCTAGTTTTATGAGTATAGACTCGACTTACATCCGTGCCAAGTTTCAGCTGCCGAGCACTTCTAGAACGTCGTTGAAATGTAGCATGAATCAACCTGTCACGATAGTTTACATGCAAACGGCGTAGTATAGGCATCACTGCATCAATAGTACGCGTGTGTTTGCGTGTGCAGGTTATTCATATATGCGCACATATTCACAAGTGTATTCTTTCGTAAAAAAAATATGATAGTGATAATACACTATGCTAATACAAATAACGGTAGCAGTTAAACATGATTAACTGCTATTACATGTAAATCGCAGCCTAATTCATACCCGTTGCAAGATGCATCTCAATAGGCAAGCTCAATCATATCAGTATGTTGGACATGAATTATCACTTCATCAGCATATGGACAGCCATTGTGAAATAACATGCACATTCTGACGCGTGCGCCAGGCTCATTGTTAAAGAAACAATGTCGCCTAATCATTCAAATTAAGCTGTCATTCAACTCCATTTAATATCAAGTCAAAGTCATATTTACATTTCACCCAGTGCCGAATTATCCTCGTAGAAAAAGTAGCTACATATGCTACGGGCCCCGCACTTTCAAAGGCCCCGCGCTAAATGCTTTCAAGCTATCAATTCCGGTTCAGTGATTCTGCACTTGCTCTATTACTACAGTACTATACCGCCTTCAACTTTTATGAACGACTGGGTGTTTAAGGTTAGCGATTTGTCGTATCATCTGGCTGTACAGCAAATGAAAAAAATACAATTACATTACTATGCAAGTTAAAAATGTGTGTTTTAATATTTACGTGTTGTTTTATATTTAGGGTCCCTTTATAACATATGCTACAGGCCCGCACGAACTTAATCCGGCACTGATTTCACCCGGGCGCTCGGATGGCGCGCAACCGCTGAGTGGAGGTTTTTCTCAAATCCCAAAGCGATTTAATTTTCCATGTGACCAGGAGGTGGTTCGTGAACCCGTATGTGCGGATCTCTGACGCCTTGCTGGACATCTGTGAAGACTGGACTTCGGTGAAAAATAGCTTTATAGCTCATCATAGATATTCGGATTCGGATTCCGTTATCCCCTCGAATGCGTGGTGGGTTTTATCGAGGTACTGTACTCCGGTTTCCTCCCAAAAAACCCGAAATAACTCCATATTTAATTTGGCCAACCATAGAAATATATGGAGCCATCCATGAAAAAAAATTCGGCTCATTAAGAATGCCCTAGATAAATATACAACCAGTTAAAAGCCTCGCGAGATTTGTAATGACTTCTGTTTGTAAAACCTGTGCAACCGTGCACAATTAGGATTTGAAAATGAGTTACAATAAAGTCTGATCATTCTCAACCTACCAGCCGATGCCCATAGTGGGGAGCGGTAGTGTAGTAGAGGGGGGGGGAGTTAGATCGCGTAAATATATAAATGTGTCGTTAAAACCCGCCACCACCCGACTCAGCCAACTAGTAAGGGTTGTCACGTCAACAGAACGTGGCCAATTCGTCACTAGTACAGCACACCGGTGTGTTGGAGAGCCAAGCCACGACATTTACAAGCTGAGTACGACGTTTCGCCAGTAATTACAACTAGCTTCATCAGGCGACAGACAGATTTTGCGGGTTTTAACGACACATTTGAGCGATCTAACCCCGAAAAAACCTCTATTGTGGATGATATTGGTCACGAAGGCCTACGTGTTAAACCGGTAGTGTAGTGTTAACGCACTGCGCAACGAACCTGGCGACCCGAGTTCGATTACCTTTCGCAGCCAATATCCGTGACGAATATCTGAACCCGTTTTGAACCTCCGCAAGGTCAACTCATTCTTAATTGAGTACCTGGAGCGATGTTTAAAACATCAGCACTTGTTTGCCGGGCATGGTGTGGGCCACCCACACCCTCGTGTACCGTTCCGGCCTTAATAGGTGCTCGCTAACTGCCCTTGTCTCAGCAGGGAACTTTGCATTTCACCATACGTCACCACGCAGATCAGTGTGAGTTGCTGAAACGTGGGGAATGGAATTCATTGACGTCAATTAAATTCTGATATCGCTTACCACCGATGTTCGCCATGGCTAAGAATCAAATTTGGGTGACGGGATTCGACAGCGCAGCGCGCTCGCATCTGTCCCGCGGCTCCTCCTCCTCCTCCGCAAACGAGTTCCTGGTAAATAATTAACATTGTGGATTTGGGTGCTGAAAAACAGCGCCACGCAATGGGCACGCGCTTGTGAACGATGCCACGGGCGCCTCGAACGACCACATTCCAGGCATCCGGCGCGCTCATGGTGCTCGATGCCGTGGCTCCCGTAGCCGGAGTCGAACCTCAACATTCGCTCGCTCAGTTGGTGACTCGCGAACAGCGCCTGTCGTCGGGTCGACTCGACCGCCGCTGATCAGAGCAATCAGCGACTCGACTGTGCAAAGGCGCTTGATGGTAAGGGCCAGGGACACTTTGAGAATTAATCATAAGAAATGCATTGGGGAGGCCGAGTCAACCCCACAATTGCCTTTGCTCACGACGACACGACGCGGTGATTGTTTTGCGCGTGTAAGCGAGCACGTGTGTGTGTGTGTGTGCGCGTGTCGATGTGTGCGGAGCGGTGGCGCAGCGGTTAGCGCACTGGACAACGAACCCGGCGACCCGAGTTCGATTTCCGCTTCACGAGCAACAACGGTGGCGAACGCCTTAACCGGTCTTTGGCCTCCCCTAGGTCGACTCAACCTTAAATGAGTACTTGGTGCGGTGTGCAAACATCGCCACTAGGGAGACAAAGGCGGCCGCACGTGGTGATGCTCACACCACCCCTCTCGTGCGCTGTACTGGCCTTAATAGCTGCTCGCTAACACCACTCCGCAATAGTCCGTGGAGGCTACGCAAGAGAGTCGTGTAATTAATTAAAATTCAATGTCGAGACTACGTCATCGTAATCATCGCTATCGATTCTCCAGGGTTGGAATAAGTCAACATTGACTTGGCCCAAGAATGGAGATGAGTGATGGGAAACTTGGACGTGTATGTAATGTACTGTACAGCCATTCATCACTCTACTGCTGGATGAAGGCCTCGCCGTGGGGCCCCCCCCCCCCCCCCCCCCCCCCGTCTCCCACCTTTCAGTCATGGGGGTTGCTCGGGCCATACTTCACCACGAGGGTCAATGCGAGTTGGTGATGGGAGTTCCCAACAAGAGTTCACGTATCGCTCGCCATTGATGTGACCCGCGGTAAGGAATGCAGCTCATTCTCGCTCGGTTTAATAGCTACACGTATGCCGGGCTTAATGTGAGCTTGGTCTGTCCGGGTCAGGCCCGGCACACCACATCCAGTATACACAGGGCCGGATTAATATTTTGTAGGCCCCTGGGCTACAGGCAGTGTGAGGCCACCAGTCATCTTTTCAAAAGGAAAACAAAGTTAAAGATAATTAAAATTGCACTTTTTCGAGGCTAACAACAAATAAAATTCAGCATTCACAAGTGAAATCACTTTTCACTTAATCTCTGGAGGCCCTCCAGCTGGCGGGGGCCCCTTGGCTGCAAGCCCCTAAAGCCCCCGTGCCTTAATCGGGCCCTGAGTATATCTCTCGCTACGGCTGCGGCTAATTTTTCCCACAAGATTATTGCAGTCTGCCAGCGGCCCTAGAAGAAGAAAAAAATGTTCAGTTAGAAATGTAGACAAGTACACTAATGCGTGCGCATTCGTACTTTACTTAGACGGATGTACGTGTACATATACCGCCTGCTGTAAGGGATGACGTACGCCTTCTTAAAGATGAAAATGAGTGGATAAGTCTCATCCATGTTGTGCTGAACGCACTTTGGGAACGCCGTGGATCGCGAAATGAGCGGCGCGCGCATTCTTCGTGGACCCATAAACCTGTCTCTCGTGCCTCGGAGTATTTCGGGATCTTACGGATGCGACCATTGAGGTGAAAGCGTGTACGCACGAGAGAGGCGGGGGAGGGGGTGTTAAGCATGTGTTTGTGAGAACGCCACCGTATTGTACGGACTATTAGACGCTTCGGAAGTCAGAAACCACCCCCCACCCCGACACCCCCTCCCCGGATGACACGGTGGTGTTTGTTTTAGTGGACACCGACGGGAGTGTCGTGGCACACTCGCACGGAGGCGAGGGTGGAGGATGGAGGGATTGGTGGCGTGGCCATCACCACGCCATGCTGTCTTCGTCACCCCCAGTGCTAAATAATTTTCTACGCCACGAGTTACGCGTTTTTCTTTTTTACTCATTTAGGACTAAGTCAACCGAGAGGAGGACATGGATACGTTCAGACACCGCTTTTCGTATCATGTGGATGATGAGGTGGCCGGGATGCGAGTGCCCTGCGCTAAACACTGGGATTTGCTCACCAAAATCGAACTAACGAATCAGCCAGCAGCTTGCATTGTGCCTTCGACTGCCCATGACCGCAGATCACTGGCCAACGAGCATGACAAGCCACTCGCACTACCCATCCTTCAACCCTAACTACAGGGTGCTCCGTCTTTTATTTTTGCCCCTTCCACATTTACAATCAACATCACGCATTTAGAGTATTTGGCTGCTATGCATTTGCACGTGATGAGCCACTTCGTTGAGCTATCGTTTGTGGCCAGGTGGCTTCTGAAAAAGAGCTACGTAGCTCAGTGGGGCTGACCTGGTAAAATATAATTAGTAGTAGTAGCCAAACAGCCCCTAACCCTAACCAACCAGCCACTAGCACGTTCCATCCCCTAACCCTAACCAAGCAGTCAGCGCCATGACCAACAACGCAGGTTGACAGATTTGTTGTACCATTCAAGAACCACAGCAACAACAACAGTCGCCGTTTGCCACTTAAGTGCCGAAGTTACCACGCGGCCTGTACCAAGCTAGGTGCACCTTGAGGCCACGTGACAGACCAGGAGCTCTATGGCTTCAACGACTGAGATGACTGGCAAATGCACCACCTGTGCTCCCCACTGTGCCAGCTTGCTGCGTATTAGCCGCCCGGCGCTCTGCAAAGACAAAGATCCCCCGTGTATAACCTCAACAGATTGTTGGCGCAAGTGCTGTTAGCGAGCACCTATGAAGGCCAGAACGACCTTCATTGATGCTCGATAACAGCACCACGCCCGGCTGCCTTTGTCTCCCTCGTGGCGATGTTTACACACTGCACCAGGTACTGATTTTAGACTGCGTCGACCTACGGGACACCCAGGACCGGTTCAGATAATCGCCACTGGTGTTGCAATGAGCAGGGAATCGAACTCGGGTCGCCGGGTTCGTCGCGCAGCGCGCTAACCACTACACAACCAAAGACCCCCCGTATAGCATTAACAGACTGTAGGGGCAAGTGCTGTTAGCGAGCAACTATGAAGACCGGAACGGTACACGAGGGGGTGGGTGGCCAGCACCACGCCTGACCGCCTTTGTCTCCCCAGTGGCGATGTTTACACACGGCACCAGGTCTTCATTTTAGGCTGAGTCGACCTAGGGGAGGCCCAGGACCAGTTCAGATAATCGTCACTGTGTGTTGGTCGTGAGCGGGAATCGAACCCGGATCGCCAGGTTCGTAGCGCAGCGTAGCGCTAACCGCTGCACCACCGCTCCCCACACTACACAACCGCACACGCATCCACAGGCATGACGTAACAGCCGATGTTTTTGAAACAGCTGGCTCACATATAATTACGTCTGAGCTTTTGGTGATTAAAGTTTGATTATCACTTCAAACCAGCACACATGCCTAGCTGGAGTTTTTTTTTTTGCCAAAACCAAAACGTGAAAATGTATTCTGTCTGTATGTATATATCATAAATCAATTATGGGTGTACTTCTATTGAGGGAGCTAATGGACTAATTATTGCTAAAACCCAGGAAGTGTTGTGCACATCCGTCGGTCTGATAACACTTGTGTTTTCATGAAAACTCCAGATCCCATAAACCAATCGCTTACGAATTTCTTGCACACAACTCACGAATACCACGGCCCAGATGTCTGTCGCCTTTTATGGCCAATATTGTCAAACTAAATACATTTTTCAAAGCTGTTTTAGTGTTTTAAAATGTAACGATGTAGTGCGTGGTAATGGGATGAACTTGAGAGATTGGTGTGCCGGCTTGTACCGTGGTGCCATTGGCGTGGCTTAGTACCTTAATGAATAATAACTGACATGGATGTATCCCCCCATGCGTGCAAGTGCATATCTCGTCTGCGTGGCTGGTCGTCAAACTGCATGAGCTGGAATAATATTTAAAAGTATTTGCGATAAAACATTAAAAAATGTACGCTACAAAAGTAAAAAGTCAACCCGAAAACAGTTTTAAAGCCATTCTATTTTATTCCTTGCGTATGGCAAGATGTCCAAGGGCTAAATGCCAATGTGGAGGTCTGCTGGTCACGACGAGAGGGCTTCAAGAGAACGTAGTTTTTTCTCTTCCTCCTTGAAGGAGCACAGACTTCAGTGATTTACGGTACGGTCCATAGTTTGAGTTAAATGGCCGCAACCGCACCATGGGTCTCGATGCATCTCTACGTGTCTCTCTGTGTGTATGTCTCTCTATGGGTTTACTGTATGGTTCGTAGTTTGGGTTGTATGGCCATGATCGCACACAGCTGTGGGTTCTGCCTTTAATTTTCCATTCACGAAGGAGATCAGCCTGTTCTAGTTTTTATAGGGTTGCAACCATTAAAAACCCAGCGACAGGCCAAATTTGACAACAAAGCTGTGATGTAGGAGCTGTACACCAAGGCTGTACACCTAACTTTGGACTGTCTGACACTAGTTTGAAGTTTCCAACAGACATACAATTCTACAAGGGGCATTCGCGATGTGATTGGAGTGACGTATTCATAAAACATTTTACAATGACGCTACTAGAACGTCATATTATATGCTGAAATTTAAAACGTGTTTTTTTATTTTCATTAGCCAAGCGTCACACACTGGGCTGTTTGTGTTTTTGGACCCGTGTTTTTTTTTTTGATGCTCATAACCAATATTCGTTTCGTGTGAGAAAGTTTATAAGGAACAGTTTCTACGGCTTCGTGGGTTCATGCCTATGCTTGACATTCAGACATATGAATGCATTAATATTTCCTGATTCGTATGTATAATTAAGTTTTGTTTCTTATCAAAAAAGAGGACTAGATAGGTCACTTTCTTATAAGTGAGTCTGTGAATGTGTCCTGGCTTGTGTGAGAAGTTGGGAGTGTGGTCTGGGATGTTGAGACTTAATTAACTCATTTCTCTCTTGTAAAAAAATGTTGGCTTTGTGCCTTGTTTTTGGTGCTATTTATTTTGTTTATTAAAACAAATCTGAGAAGTTTTCATTTGCTTTCGTAGTAGCTCCATATAGTATTTGCCCCCCTTCTAAAATAAATACAGCAATGAGGTCCTAGATGCTCGACTTAAGGGAATGTACAGCATTGTGGGATGCAATTAGCAGGAATTACGCTATATACAATGAAATTATGGGAACCTCCTGAAAGAAATTGGCAAGTTTGGCCAATTACATTGCTCAGAGTTTGCCTTCATGTGGGAGGAAACTGGACCGCGGAGAACACCCCACGAGGCATATGAAAGGTGACATTCAAAGCACCACGCGCATATTTTCAAGAGTCCACTGCCGTACTTGCTATCTCCGAACTACACCGCTTACCCCGAGCCTACAATCGCCTGTCGTTATTCCCAGGCAGTCTCCTATCCAAGTGCCGACTCAGGCTCCAGCCCGCTTCGCTTCCGAGACGTGACGAGAAACGGGGGCATTCCGCACCTCCGATGGGCACGGTTGGCTCCGTGCGGTATGTACATAGATACGTTCAGGGTGACATTGTTCCAGACACAGAGTTTGCTAGAATCCATGGTGGTCCAGGATGCTGGACTTGAGGTTGGGGAGGTGCCCCTGCCCCTTCTAAAGTTATTTAGTCCGGGCACTGCGACCCTACCAACTTTGAGGAATTTTATACTTTAATTTACAGTGCAGTTATTGATAAACCAATCTGTCTCCGTCTCTCTCCATGTCTCTCCCTGACTCCCTGTCTCTCCATTTCTCTCTGTCTCTCTGCATGCCTCTCCGTGTCTGTGCGTGTCTCGAACTCCTCGTTTCTCTGCACGCCTCTCTATATTGATCTCCTTGTCTCTGTCTGCCGGTCAGCTTGTCTTTTGAGACATCCCTCCACGTCTGTATTTGTCTCTTTGTCCCTCTGTGTTTGTCTCTCTCTCCCTGTTGGTGTTGTTGCATTTCCGTCCCCCACGTTTAATCCGCACGGATCTTTATGAACTCTCTCTCTCTCTCTGCGTATTTCTCTCTCCTTGTCTCTCTGCATGGCTGACTCTCTCCATATTTATGTCTCTAGAGCCTTCGCCCGTCTCTCTGCGCAGACGAAGGTTCTGCAGGAACCCCTCTTTCTCTCTCTCTCTCGACATCCTAACCTCCCCCCACCTCCAAAATAAAAAAAATCACAATATCTCTCCCAACATCTCTAAGCAATGACTCTTGTCTATCAAACGTGCATGCCCGTCTGCTGAAGAGGGCCTCCATGGAGTTGTTTTGCGAAAGGCACTTCAATGACAAGACACAGCTCACGCGGCACTCGCCTTGCGTGAAATACCGCTGGGGGGACGTGCGCACGCAGGCACATTGGAACGCCGTGCCGAGTTAAGATGTTTTTGGAGAACGTTTTTTTAACGCGTGTAAATAATTCCCCTTAGACCAGGAAAGCCTCTCTCGAGTCTCGCAACTCCTTTTGCAAGAGAGTTACTCTGCCGCATTGGAGCTGATTGACCAATTCCGCGTTAATGTTTCGTTTCGTACGAGACGGGGCTCACGGTCAAAAAAACTCTGCACGGTAAGATTCGAGAATCCATTGCTGCAGTGCTGCCTTGTCCTGGCCCTCTTGCAGGATTTTATATATGTAGGCCTCAGTGCATTGTTCTACAATGGTATGTGCCAAAATGTCATAACATTTACATGCACAGTAATCCAAACCTTAATGAAATAAAATAAAAATCTGGTCATTCTTATTGAAACTGTTTTGCTACGTTTTTCATGCATGGCCGAGTGTGTCTAATTCCCATGTTTTATTGAATTTATCTCTGTTGATTTGTCTCTGCAATGCGTGGGGAGCGGTAGTGTTGCGGCGAGCGCGCTGCCCTACGAACCAGGCGACCCGAGTTCAATTCCCGCTCACGGCCACCAACACCGGTGGCGATTTATCTGAACCGGTCGACTCGATCTCAAATGAGTACCTGGTGCGGTGTGTAAAAACATCAACACTGGGGAGATAAAATTAGGAGGACGTGGTGCTAGCCACCCATCTCCTCATGTACCATGTCAGTCTTCATTGTTGCTCACTAACAGCACTTGCCCTAACAGTCTGTTAAGGCTACACGAGGGATCTTTGTCTTTGATCTGCAATGCACCACACTGCTGACCACGTACAAAAGAGACTGATTTTCCAAATAGCTTCTCACCTGGATAACAAACAACAAAAAGTCTACTACTACTTTTATTGTTAATGGGAAAGAGCAGTTGGTTTCAGGGGTTAAAAGCAGTGTGATGACATATGATGACCAGTAAGCCGAGTTTGATTCCTGTCCATGGCTAACATCAGTGACGATCGATATTCGAACTGGTCCACGGCCCCGACACCCCTACCCCCTTCATTCTACACCAACTGGCACGGTGAGGTTTGGTCAGAAAACTCCCATGACTAACATGGCGTGGGGAGTCCTTGATCCAAGATTCGATTTACACAGGGCTGTAAACTATGGATGATTATCGCATTAAATTAAGCTAGTTGTATTATTTCATAAACATATATATACTATAATGTTTGACGATTCTATCGATTAATCGATTCCATTTATCGGCTCATCGGATAGCAATTTGTTTTAAGTCTTGCCTGTTCCCGCGTGTGGTGCTGGACTGGAGGTGATGGGCAGGGCTTGGTGACGTTATTGGCATCGTCCGTGACACACTGGGTGTGGCTTGTTGGAGGTTTCCCGCCTTCAATGAGGCAGCAGATTGGGTCCGTTGACTAGGGCTGCACGATTAATCGATTTCAAATCGAAATCGGAATTTGAAACAATGCGATTATCGATTTGCAATGGCTGCGATTTTTTGCGATTTAAAAAGTCCTATTACTTTCTTATTGGAATTGTGAAAAATTTTATTATAACTTTATTTAATTAACTTAACAATTGTTCTATGTTTGATTGTTCTATTGCAATTAAAACATTTTAATAAATACATGTTGGAAGCAATTCATATATTTTAAGTTATCATCCTTGCATTAGAATATATAGAGCAGTTCATATTTTCATGGTATCATGTGGTAATGCTCCATCACATGTTTTAAATCTATTACACAGTGAATATTGAACTGAAGCTTGACTTTTTAAAAATGTAATCGCAAATAAAATCGCATTATCTGTCAGAAAAATCGCAATTAGATATTTTCCCTAAATCGTTCAGCCCTACTGCTGACATTTTAGCGAATCACGTGTAATCAATAAGAACCAAAAATAGTCAATTACGACAGTTAAACTATTATAATCGACGAACTGCCTCTGATATAAATATAATGCAGATATGTATGGCAATACATTGATGCATATTCTATATATGTATTTTATACAAGTCAATTAAACAAACTAACTATTTTTTCCCAAGGAAGGCCCACTGACTGCTATAGCTCTCTTTTAGAAGTGACCTGGCCACAAATGACAGCTCAATTAAGAGGCTTAGGGGCCGTCCATAAATGACGTCACGCACCTAGGGGGGGGGTCAGACATTTGTGACGATGTGTGACGAGGGAGGGGGAGGTTTGAAAAATGTGACGTCACATCAAAATGCGCAACTTTAAATAAATCTAGACAACACGTTCTACTTAATTAAATAGACTTTTTGATAAATGTTTTCTCCTACAACATCAGAGTGCAGCGCCACATTAAATACGCACTACAATGACAATAGTTTAAAGCGATTTGAAGCATGTTTTATTTTGGGGAGGGGGGGGCAGAGCTTTGTAACGTCATTTTTGAGGGGGGGTCTGACTTTTTGTGACGCCGTGTGACGAGGGGGGGGGGGGCAAAATCGTCCGAAATCGCGCAACGTCATTTATGGACGGCCCCTTGTGCGGAAATTTATAGCAGCTAAATACACTAAACACATGTTACTAAATGTCGAAGGAAAAACCAGAGAACCCGGAGAAAAATCAACACGTCCATGGGGCGAGAAACATGGAAACTCCAAATATACAGCAGGTGTCAGGGTCGGGATAGAACCCACGACCGCCTGTATACCAGGCAAGGTTGTTAACATCTCGCCACCATGGCAGCCCAGGTTTAGACAGT